>MU714412.1:24571-45111 GCA_026770625.1 Nicotiana glauca
GACGTCCGATTTCGACCAAACTTCACAGAAAGTGCTTAAACAATATATAAGACTTGTACTGGGCATCGGAACCAAAATACGAGCCTGATACTTCAGTCTTTTGATAAATTTTCATCTCAATTTTACTTAATAATTTCAGAAAAATAATTTAACAGAAAAATTCTTTCATTGGGCTCTAGACCTCGGAATTCGACTCCGGGCACATGCCCGAGTCCCATATTTTTCTACAGACCTTCCGGGACCATCCAATCTCGGGTCCGGGTCCATTTACCCAAAATTTTGACCAAAGTCAACTTTAATCATATTAATATCAAAATTCTTCAAATGTTTCACAGAATTCACATATTTCCACATAAAAGCTTTCCGGCTACGCGCCCGGACTGTGCATGCAAATTGAGACAAGTAAAAATGAGGTTTTCAAGGCCTCGGAAGCACGGAACGAATGAGAAAACAGGTGACGACCCTTTGGGTCGTCACATAAGAAGGATTCTATATATGTTTCATCTTTCTTGTCATACCTCACTCTAAGCTTAGAAAATATAGCTTATTGATCACTCGACCACCTAGTTGTCTCGGGAATAACTCCATTAGGATTATGTGTCTACTTTAGGCGCGCGGATTTCTTTTCCTTTAGCAGTGAGGCATGTTTATATGTTAAAGTTTTCTAATACCAAACTTGTTCAAGGAGACCTTTTGGTTAACACTCTTACCTTTCTTAAGGTGATGGAAAGCAGCAAATAAATACTCGCAAGATCAAGTAATAAATCTCATTTGTGTTTCGTCTAAACATGTGAGTTCTCTGTCTCGTGTACCACTTCTTCGTACGGAAAGACCGCAATGGGTAAATCTCCAAGAATATGTAAGTCCCAAAGAGAAATAGATAGCTCCCCAGCCGATGTATGAAATATGTTCATCTTGGGGCACCAAGCCTCACAAAATACTTGCAAAATGTTCGAGTTTCAATCATAAGTGAAAAGTGAGGCATTCACAGCATCATAAATCTTTGTTGTACTCAGGGTTTGTTGGCTTCCACCAAGTATATCTTTAGCCCATTCTCAATATCCTGGAATATGACGATACTCACCCTCATTTGTTACCGTGCTTCCCCAACATATTCTTCCTTGAATTATGAAACACCCTAAGTTTGGAAGGGTACTGGAAATGTTTACGTGGCAATGGATTGGCGCTTGGAGAGACAACATCTTGGACAACGGATTAGAAGTGGACTTGTGTCACGTCCCGAACCTAGGCCTGAATGTAACATGGCACTCGGTGCCTGACTACATGTGACCGAGCGAACCAACTGGTTAGCTGAATCAACATGTGGTATAATAACATACTGAATGCAGAAGATAAACTAACACATACTGATATACTGAAAGTCTGGATGATATAAATCAAAGTGCGGAATACTAATACAATTCTGAAACATATTTGTAGACAACATAGCTTAACATGAAAAGCCTAAGACTCTGTCTAATTGTTACTCTAGTCTATGAAGCCTCTAATGAAATATTGAAAACACT
The DNA here is from genome assembly GCA_026770625.1 of Nicotiana glauca. Classification (NCBI taxonomy): domain Eukaryota; kingdom Viridiplantae; phylum Streptophyta; class Magnoliopsida; order Solanales; family Solanaceae; genus Nicotiana; species Nicotiana glauca. The sequence continues at coordinate 26,098 of MU714412.1, forward strand.
GACTGTCTGAAAATACTGAAGATTATAAGGTAATGATAATGCCCCGAAAGAACTGGGGATCACCAAATTGCTGGTACGAGAATCCTAGCGCTCTGCATCGTCGACCTATAAATCATTACCTGCATTGTGAGATGCAGGCCCTGGGCAAAAGGGACGCCAGTACATTTGAATTATACTGGTATGTAAAGCAACTGAAAGAAAGAATTATAAATGTTGAAACTAAAACTAAGCTGATAACTAAAATGATAACTATTGAAACTAAAACTGAAGTGAGAACTGGTAACTGAACTGTTAACTGAAAAGATAACTGATAACTGATTACTGAACTGATAACTGGAAAGATAACTGATAACTGATAACTGAACTGAATAAAGAAAGTATATGAATACTCCCTCTTCTGAATGATGAACAACCAGTTTATTTGAATAATAAACTGCGGCCTCATGCCCAATATATATATGTGCACAAACTGCGGCCTTGGGCCCAAGTATATATATACACATAACTGTGACCTCAGGTCCAAAATGCATAGAGCATAAACTGCGGCCTCAAGCCCAAAGATGCATAAAGTATAAACTGCGGCCCCAGGCCCAAATACAGGTGTTCAACATTCAGGAACTGAGAATCAAACTGTAATACATGAAAATGAAATACTAAATCACATTGAGTTACATGATACTGGAATACTGGATCACACTGAGTTACATAATACTGGAATACTGAATGGGACTAGACTGAGACATGTATTCTTGAACTAATTACAAACACTGAAACTTCAACTATTTATGGCATACCGAGTAATCTATACTAAGACTCGGGGGCATCAAACCCAAGTCTATATTGAATACGCATTGAGCTCACAACATTCGGAATGAAAGTGGTGAACCAGTTACGAAGCTAGAGAAAAGAAGTTCTGCAACTATTCAAGGAACTAGGCTTAACTATATTTCTGAGGCAATTGGTAACATCGTAAAAGAAACGTAGCGTAGGGAGAACCATTAAAATTCCTAAATATAGAGAGTTAGCCTCACATACCTTAACTTCCTGCTCTTGAGCGTAACACAACATTCGCCAACCCTTTCAACTTTAATTTATATCAATACAAGTCAAAGGGATTCCATATTAGCAATAATACTCATATTTTGGTCACTTAAGAATTTTCTCAAATACTTGGTGACATAAAGCTTCATCGTCCTTATTAATGGTGTTTCTACACCCATTATCTTGATCCTAGATAAATTCTAAAATCTCAAATGGTTATAATCAACATTATTTTTTATCACCCATAAGGTAATCAACACTCATAACCAATAATAACCAATCAACAACCCAAACCTGTCACCGTTCACATTTTTATATCAAACCCATCAACTCATATCCCATGAACTAGAGTCTATAATCATTAATTCAATGATAGAATTAATTAAAGGGTGAAGATATTACCTTTTTGACGTCCAATCTCCTTGAATTCGAGTTCTAGGGTTTCTTCTCTCAACAATGATGTCCCACTCGAATATCTAATGATAGGGAGGGTTTACCCATGTTAATAAGATGTTGGAAAATTAAAATTAACATATAATCACCATTAGAACTTACCTTGGGTGGTGGAAGGACCCTTAAGGAGTTAGGTTTTTGAGAGTTCCCCTTTCTAGAGCAAGTTTTATGTTTTGGAGTTGTGGGGGATGAAATATAGCTTTAAAACGACACCCCATGAGAGCGCCCGTGCTACAGGAGGCTTGCCCGTGCTACTTACCCCGCTAAACGGCAGTAAAACTTCCTCAAAATTAGCGCGGCCGCGCTAATAGGTGCTCTACCGGCGTGCATATCGCATACTGTTATGTAAAATGCACATAACGTTTTTCACAGAGATCCGTTTTAGATCCATAATATATCTTTGGAAATATATTTCAAAGGCCTACAACTTTCATGCTTTGAGTTTTCCCGAGTTCTTTACAGAGTTTTACTAAACGTGGATGGAAGACAGACCTTCTGTAAACTTAGTCGATTTTGTCGAATCTTATGCACCTCACGTTCCATCTTGATTTTGAAACAACTATTTTCATCCATAATCATCCTGATAGGACTTCATATGTCCAAAATATAACCTTAATACTCCTTTAAATTATTCATACCTAATTCTAATGTGCGGGGGGTTACATGATCTCCCCATTGGGGTCATTCGTCCTCGAATGATTCTCTTGACTGTACTTCTGCTAACTCCGGACCTTAAATGAGTCTGGTGCAAACATGAAATTTCATTAACACTTGTATACTAAACTGAATAAATACATAATTACTGAATTGTTACGATACTAAACTAAATGACTACTGCATTGACTGAATATTGGTATGTCATAGATACGTGAATACTGAACTAACATGGATATATGAATATTGAATTGGCACGAATATTTGAGTATTGAATTAACATCAATATCTGAGTACTAAGTTGACATGAATATCTAAGTATTGGACTAAGATGAGTAGCTGAGTATTGGACTGGCTTGAATATCTGAGAATTGAACTGACATGAGTATCTGAGTATTGAACTGACATGAGTATCCTAGTACTAAACTGACATGAATATTTGAGTGCTGGAAACTTGAATATTATAACATGACACGTGAAATACTGGTCATACCACCACTAATTCTGGTGGCAACTCCAACTCATAAGCTAATTGACTGATCCTTCGCAAGAATCTAGATGGCCCAATATAGCAGGGACTATGCTTCCCCTTTTTTCCAAATCTCATCACGCTTTTCATAAGCGAAACTTTCAGAAACACCCAATCATCAATTGAAACTCTAGGTCTCTATGTCGCACGCTCGAATAAGACTTTTGGCGGTTCTGAGTTTTCTTCAAATGCTCTTGAATCAACTTAACTTTCTCTATAGTCTGATAGACCAAATCGGGTCTTAGCAACTCCATTTCTCCAACGTCGAACCAACCAATTGGTGATCTACACCTTCACCCATACAGAGCTTCGTACAGTGACATCTTGATACTAGAATGATCGGTTATTATTAGCAAGTTCAATGAGAGGTATGTGATCACCCCAATTACTTTTAACATCGAGGACATATCCTTCAAATGTTTGAACAATGCGCTCTGTCTAGCCATATTTCTTGAGGAGGAAAAACATGTGCCTAATCATTTGTAAAAGAACTTCTAAATTTTCATTTTAAACTGAGCACCACAATGCGAAATGATGGACAAAGAAGTCCCATGACGATTTCCTGAATATACAACTTGGTATAATCTCTTACTGAATATGTAGTTTTTACTGGCATAAAGCGTGCTGACTTGGTAAGTCGATTTACAATCATCCAATCAAAACATGCTTTCAAGATGAGCAATATAATCCTGTTATAAACTCCATATTTACCATCTCCACTCAAAATATATGTATTCTCTAACAAAACACTACGCTTTCTGCTGTTCGGCTTTCACTTGCTAACAATTCAGACAATTGGCCGCAAAGTCTACGATGTTCTTTTTAATGTCGTTCAACCAATAAATCTCTTTGGTAATGATGCATATTTAGGGAACCTGGATGGAAAGAATACCTGGAATTATGGGCTTCTAACATGATCTTCCTCTTTAAGTCCATCTATGTCAAGAAACACACAATGTGTCTTGGTACCTCAGAGTACTATCATCTCCCCCTTATTCAAAATCCATCATCTATTACTTGTGAATCTCCTCTTTCAACTACAACAATTAGGGATCATCAAACTATTTCTCCTTCACTTTGCCTACTAAGGGGAAACAAGTCATATTCTAGACAACAACTCTACTATCTTTGGAGTGCGCAAATTGAACTCCTAGCTAGGCTAAGCGGTGAACTTCTTTCACCAGAGTTGTCTTATCTACCTCAATCGTGCGGTATACTTCCCACACTTGATCTTCTTAAGCACTTCCTGAAAACACTTGTAGCATTATTGTGACCTAAGTCTTTGACATGTACTCTAAACTTTAGAGTCTCGTACAATGGCACTACCCTCATAACACATACATAGGCATGATTTTATAGCTTTTATGTGATCACTTTATCATCAATAACTAATCTCAGTGATCATTCTTCTCACATTGTGTTTCTTACACCTGCTAGACATAATCCCCGTGGTAATTATACAATTTTCTCTCATTACCGAACTAATTTTCTTTTTCATATCCCATGCTAACTATTCGAGTTTCAAATCTCTAACTGCACTTACTGATGGTTTTTACATCACCCCTTAGACCAAAGGTCTTATACTTGCGGATCCTTCCTTTTTTTTTGTTGGGATCCAAATAAATTTCTTTCTTTTCCGCAATTCTTTGCACTCTATGTCAATGATGACTCATCGTCCAACTTACTTCTGAGAAAACTTTCTTACTAGGGAAAACTAAATTATTCACATAACAGAAAGCTAATGTATTCACAACTATCATACACACTCTTAATAATTTAACTCTGCTCACACTGTCAATTCTGGAGAAACCATATTTCGATAATTCCTAATGGCTATTCTTCTATAGTTGGCTCTCTTACTGCCTAGCTGATTTTTTTTTCACTATCGTTGTACTTTAGGTTTAACTTAAAATCTTTGGGTTCTAACACGTGTTTGGTATTTCAAGGGGTCATCCACTCACTAGAGTTATCCTAGCTAAGTAAATCAAATTGTACCTCTACTAGCTCTGCTAAAATTGCTAATTTGTTGTATCTACTCAAAACTTACTTAATATCCTTTTACTAACCACCTGCTAGCATCATATTTTCTTCTTCTGCTTTGAATAACTAAAGTGAAGCATAGAGTACTCCTAACTTCCCTCGTCATCTGACCATATTCTTTTGCCGCACACTATCATTCTTATGGAACAATGTACATGGATCACACTTAGGGAAATTTCATCTTTCTTAAACAAAATTGGAATATCTAACCCACAACTTTCTATATACTGTACTAAATCATATCATACTATAAACATCTGAGGTAATCATTTAGTCACATAAACTAAGGGGGAACTGCCATATCTTTTATCTTACATCAATAGCTACTTCTTATAGTAGCTTACTAACGTGGTACTTCTAGTCCTGATTTGAATAAATCTAAACAACTTAAAATCATTCCCTGAAATTCACTATTGGTTGCTCTTAGTTTTCATTTTGTACATCATATCTTCTAGTCATTTGCATGAGTTGTGCGAAATCACATCTTTGGTAATAACAAATGTTTCTGACTCCTAGGTATTTTACCCTTAGGCTATTTTCTGTCCAAAACTATAGTGACCTATGTTAGGGTGTGATATCTGAACTATCATCATCCAACTTGTGGCTCCATTCCCAAGAATTACATAAAGTTTCTCTAGGAGGTAAAATACATACAAATATACTACAATGCACAAACTTATACTTCAAAGTATACCATCATCTGATAATTCACTTCATGTGTCATCCGTTGAGTTTTGATCTTAATCTGGTCCTAAAACATGCGAAGGTTTCGCTATAATCATTGTTACTTACCTTTTATTTGAGAACCCCTATGCATCACTGTATACTCACAAGTCACCAGAAATTTTGATACACTAAAAATTGGAGATCTGGTAACTGAATAGAAAAAATAACTGGCCTACTGAATAACCATAAACTTTCTAGCTGAAAGGCCGCTAACGGGAAACTGAGATAATTTGATATCCATAAAACATGATAACTGCTTTTGTACTTTTTGATAAGGTTATGCTCTAATGTGTGCTAGTATCCATTGCATCCCACTTTTAACATCCTCTCAAATCTCATATTTACCAAGTTGTACTCCATAATTATACCCCAATGGGAAATTATCCTCTGTAGGACCTTAGCTTTCTCCTGTGTGTCGCTTGGTCATCCAATACGTTTGGAATTCGATAGGAAGAGAAAATTACCTATTTCTCTAAGCTTCATGGAACGATCTAGAGTAGAAAGAAATGAGACAATCCTGGATGTCTTGGTAGTTAACCATTTATATGAGTGGCCGGCACACACATATAAAGGAAACTCTACTAGACACGGTTTCATAGACTCCCTAGGACTCTTGAACCTAGTACTCCGATACCAAGCTATGTCACGTCCCTAACCTAGGCCTGGACGTAACACGGCACTCGATGCCCGACTACATGTGACCGAGTGAATCAACTGGCTGGCTGAATCAAAATGTGGTATAATAACATACTGAATGCGGAAGATAAACTAACACATGCTAATATACTGAAAGTCTGGAAGATATAAATCAAAGTGCGGAAATACTAATACAATTCTAAAACATATTTGTAGCCAACATAGCTTAACATGAAAAGCCTGAGAATCTGTCTAACTGTTACTCTAGTCTATGAAGCCTATAATGAAATACTGAAAACACTGACTATCTGAAAATACTGAAGACTGTAAGGTAATGACAATGCCCTGAAAGAACTGTGGATCACCAAATAGCAGGTACGAGAATCTTAGCGCTCTGCATCGTCGACCTATAAATCATTACCTGCATTGTGAGATGCAGGCCCCGGGCAAAAGGGACGTCAGTACATTTGAATTGTACTGGTATGTAAAGCAATTGAAAGAAAGAATTATAAATGCTGAAACTGAAACTAAGCTGATAATTGAAATGATAACTATTGAAACTGAAACTGAAGTGAGAACTGGTAACTGAACTGATAACTGAAAAGGTAACTGATTACTGAACTGATAACTGAAAAGATAACTGATAACTGATTATTGAACTGATAACTGGAAGATAACTGATAACTGATAACTGAACTGAATAAAGGAAGTAAGGATATGAATACTTCCTATTCTGAATAATGAACAACTATTTTATCTGAATATTAAAATGCGGCCTCAAGCCCAATATATATATGTGCACAAACTACGGCCTCGGGCCCAAGTATATGTATACATAACTGCGACCTCAGGTCCAAAAGGCGTAAAGCATAAACTGCAGCCTCAAGCCCAAAGATTCATAAAGCATAAATTGCGGCCTCAGGCCCAAAGATGCATAAAGCATACACTACGGCCTCAAGCCCAAATACAGGTGTTCAACATTCAGGAACTGAAATCAAACTGCAATACATGATAATGAAATACTAAATCACATTGAGTTACATGATACTGGAATACTGGATCACACTGAGTTACATAATACTGGAATACTGAATGGGACTAGACTGAGACATGTATTCTTGAACTGATTACGAACATTGAAAATTCAACTGTTTATGGCATATTGAGTAATCTATACTAAGACTCGGGGGCATCAAACCCAAATCTATATTGAATACGCATTGAGCTCACAACATTCGGAATGAAAGTGGTGAACGAGTTACGAAGCTAGAGAATAGAAGTACTGTAACTATTCAAGGAACTAGGCTTAACTATATTTCTGAGGCAATTGGTAACGTCGTAAAAGAAACGTAGTGTAGGGAGAATCATTAAAATTCTCAATCATAGAGAGTTAGCCTCACATACCTTAACTTCCTGCTCTTGAGCGTAATACAACATTCGCAACCCTTTCAATTTTAATCTATATCAATACAAGTCAAAGGGATTCCATATTAGCAATAATACTCATGTTTTGGTCACTTAAGAATTTTCTCAAACACTTGGTGACATAAAGCTTAATAGTCCTTATTAATGGTGTTCCTACACCCAATAAGTCATTCTCTTGATCCTAGATAATTCTAAAATCTCAAATGGTTATAATCAACATTATTCTTTATCACCCATAAGGTAATCAACACCCATAACCAATAATAACCAATCAACAACCCAAACCTATCACCGTTCATGTTTTTCTATCAAACTCATCAACTCATATCTCATGAAATAGAGTCTATAATCATTAATTCAATGATAGAATCATTTAGAGGGTGAAGATATTACCTTTTTGACGTCCAATCTCCTTGAATTCGAGTTCTAGGGTTTCTTCTCTCAACAATGATGTCCCAATCGAATATATAATAATATGGAGGGTTTACCCATGTTAATAAGATGTTGGAAAATTGAAATTAACATAGAATCAGCATTAGAACTTACCTTGGGTGGTGGAAGGACCCTTAAGGAGTTAGGTTTTTTAGAGTTCCTCTTTCTAGAGCATGTTTTATGTTTTGGGGCTGTGGGGGACGAAATATAGCTTTAAAATGACCCCCCACGAGCGCTCCTGCACTACAGGAGGCTTGCCCGCACTACTGACCGCGCTAAACGGCAGTAACACTTCCTCAAAATTAGCGCGGCCGCGCTAATGGGTGCGCTACCGGCGTGCATATCGCATACTGTTCTGTAAAAGGTGCATAACTTTTTGTACAGAGATCCGTTCGGGCTCCATAATATATCGTTGGAAAGCTATTTCTATGTCCTACAACGTTCATGCTTTAAGTTGTCTCGATTTCCTTACACATCTTTACTAAACGCTTCTGGAAGACGGACCTTCTGCAAATTTAGTCGATTTTGTTGAATCATATGCACCTCACTTTCCATCTTGAAACAACTATTTTCACCCATAATTATCCCGATAGGACTTCATATGTTCAAAATATAACCTTAATACTCTTTTAGCTTATTCATACCTAATTCGAATGTGCGGGTTATTACAACTTGTTCCCCAAGTTCCAGCTTTCTACATGAAGCGGGTTCCTCAAAGAAGGTCATAAGGCTGCATACCGGCCAGCTTGTGGAGTGTGAATCAAAAGTTTGGTTTGTTCTACGCCATCTTTAGTCTCGATTATGATATATTTAAGTTTGGAGGAGGGGTATATATAGTCTCTGAAATTTTCCATCTCTTCGGGTTGAAAAGGACCTAAAACAAGTCATCAATGTCCAATTCAAGAATATTAGAATGGGCACAAAGGTCTAAATTGATGAAATGGCCTCTGATATTCGGGCCACCTTGAGAGTAATCTCTCCGATATTCGGACATGGATGAGTATATATCTTTTCACTCCTTGAGTGTAATCTATCTGATATTCCGGTCACCTTGAGAGTAATCTCTTCGATAGTCGGGCCACCTTAAGAGTAATCTCTCTGATAGTCAGACCACCTTGAGAGTAATCTCTCTGATATTCGGGTCACCTTAAGAGTGATCTCTCTGATAGTCGTATCACTCCGAGAGTAATCTCTCCAATAGTCGAACCACCTTGAGAGTAATCTCTGTGATAGTCGAGTCACCTTGAGAGTAATCTCTCCGATATTAGGGCAAGGATAAGTATCCATCCATTCACACCCAGGATCACCTTCTTCATGAATGGATCATCTATTTGAACAATAATTTATCCAATACGGCTTGGCCTACAAAAAAAAAGACAAAGGAATATGCAGAAGAAAAAAGTAGAAATTACCTTCTCGCTACTACTTGTCGGAGTGGTTGAAAGAACCAAGGATTAATGCTCAATTGACAAAATAGTATGGGGTTTATATAGATTTGAAAAAGAGGAGTCGTTAATTTATCTACGATGTGGGATTAATTGCGAGAGTCCGTTTTTAAAAAGACTTATAGCCTGTTTAGCCAAGCTTCTCAAGAGGCCAAATGTGTTTTTTCCCAAAAGCACTTTTTTCCCTAACTTGGGGTGTTTGGCCAAACTTTTTTGAGAAAAAAAAAGTGCTTTTGGGAAGAAGCACAAGCAGTTTCTGAGAAGCAGAAAAAAGTAATTTCTTCCCAAAAGCAGAAGCAGAAGCAGTTTTGACTTTTCTTCTTACCAAAAATGCCCTTAACAAAATATAGTATATACCAAAATAACCGTTAAACCTAATACTTAGGATATTAATGTATAAATATTTCTTCTTATTTTTAGGATAGCTTTCTAATACATAGTGACTTTAGCTGTGAATATTTTTATATTTGTTGAATGATTTTTAATATATTTAACTTATATTAAAAGAATTAAGTACTTTTTAATTTTATTTTCATATTTTACTTAAAGAAAATGAAAAGATTTAATTATTGCATGTAATAACAAATTTTTGAAATTATTTATTTACTTATAATATTAACTATAAAGTAAATCTATTCATGTCCTTATTCGTAATTTGATACTTAAAAGCACTTTCTCAAAAGCTTGGTCAAACATAAATTATTTCTCAAAAGTGTTTTTCAGAGTAATTAGCCCAACACAAACTGCTTCGCTCCAAAAGTACTTTTTGCAAAAGCATTTTAAAAAAAAAAACACTTCTCAAAATAAGCTGATTTCTCCAGCTTGGCCAATTAGACTTGTGAGGCGGCTACAGACTCTATCTCCTAGATGGAAATAATTAATTGGTGTGGGAAACAAGCTGCGGTGGAAAGAATCCTTCAAATTTAGGAAAAGAAGGATATGCCGTACTTAAAGATATTCTTTTAATAATTAAGAAAAAGTGAAAAACCTTGGTTACATGGGATTTAAGTGCAGAAGGCCTACGTGAGTTCTAATCAAATATGACTACGAGATTCATGTCAAAAGGAATATGACTCACAAGACCCAATTGCAACTATTGAATTATAAACAAAAGGGATTCAACAAACGTGAGAGAAACTCTCAAGAAGAAAATGTGAACTCGTCTTTTCGTAGCTATACTTCAAGCCTAGTCCCGAAATATCACAAGTCTATATACCGATAAGTCTTGAAATAAGGGCGTTTGTACGCATATAAAAGTTATATGAATGAAATTTATAAATTAATTTGGGCTACATTTTAAATTCAAGATATATTAGTCTAAATAAATTTATTGGGTTAATATATTTGATTAATTATTCAAATCCAATAAATATGAATTTAACAAATAAGTCCAAATGCATTGGGCTAACCCATTTAATTGGCTACGAATGATTAGCCCACTTTATTAAGCCTGAAATGTCATCTTCTTTGAGGCCTAGTTTGGTGTCACACTTGAAATAACGTGGCACGCCAAATCAAACAGAAGAGTCAATAAGATCATGCTACGTGTCAAAATGACAAGGCATGCAAAGTCACATTAAAAGGCCAATAAAATTGTGTCACGTGTGCGAGTGATATGTTCTAGCCAATCAAATGCAGCCTTGTCACACCTCAATTTGATTGGTCGGAAGAGTTCGTTCTTATCATAACTCTTCCCTCCCATAAATATAAATAGGGGTCTTCATAACTCAGAAAAGACACCAAAAATTATAACAAGAAGCAAAAGAGAGATCTTGGATCAAACAACGTAAATTATTCTACAAGTTTCAAGCTTCAAACAATCAAGTTGAAGTTCAAGAAATCAAGTTCATGCTCAAGAACGAAGAACAGATCAAGATTCAAGGAGTACGAGTTCAAATCAAAGTTCACGCTAGTTGAATTCAAGATCATCGTTCGTGACAACAAATATAGATTCAAGATCAAGCTCAAAGGCCCTTGAATTTATTTACTATTGAAGAAAAGAATCAGAGGATTCATAGAGATTGTACACTCATATTACTTGAAATCAAATACTACGATTGTTGCAATATTTTTCTATCTTGATTTTATTTTCTCGATGCAATTTATTGTCTGCAGTTATGAAACAATAAAAGAAGAAGAAGAATATTACAGAAAAAAATAGAGAGAAAATTCTTATTGATTTGGGATTAATTGCAATGGAATAGAACCTATTTATTTATAGGAAAAAAGTGACTTATCACCTAGTAATAAATGTCTATTCTACAGATAATGTGCCTCGTTAAAATCTTAACTAAAATAAAATTCAGTGGGAAAAAAATTTGGTGAAGGAAAAAGAGTACACATATCTAACAATACGCCTTTTGGTTGCCTTGTTGAAAACTTTACTAGGAATACCTAGTAAGACAAAACTTTGTAAGATAAAAAGAGTACAACGCGTATTAACCCCCCTTGATGAGAGAATCAATTCACATCTTTAAGCCTTTGCATTCCAATCTTGTGCATCATCTTCAAAATATTGTTGATAGAGATTCGATAAACAAATCAGCCATATTAACTTGAATGAATATGTTGAACCATGAAATCATCATTCTTGATATGTAATGTCTTCATATAACATCGCGGAATGGACTTCTCAATGTCCCTATAGAGAATTCTCGCTATCATATTATCATACTTATACTTATAGCAAGATACATATGTGCACAAATTGAACTTAGAATGTGGTACTTCAGGACCAGAATTTGTATATGCTTTAAGCGATTTAAATTCTTCAGGGATTGTCATATAAGTTAAGTCATATAGGTCATATAATAGACTTTAATTTATATGCATATCAAGTTTTCATGTCATGCTAGACATATAAGATAGAGAAAACTGATTGCACACACCATTAACTTTATACTTTCAAGTGTTTGAACTGCATGTCCAAAACAACATGTCTTTTATATGAAACTAATTCTACTTGAATTGTTTCTCTTCCATTTGGCTAATATTTTTGTGTAGGTACTCGAAAGACTTAGATCCTCGTATATAATTGGCGCTATCATAGATGTTGTTGAGAAATATCTTATGTCGGTTCCAATATTTTTTTCATGAAGACACAACATAGAGATCTCTTAGTTCATTTCAGGTCCATAAACCTCTCCTGAGGGCTTATAAAATGTTATGTCATGTACTCTTCGAGAGAACTTACCTCTTATTATGATCTTTTTCATCTTTTGCTCCTCTTCTTTATCAAAAATTTTATCTGAAACCGATTTGTCTATACGCTTTAAGCGTACCATAGACTTTTTCCTTCTACGTCTTATTCTAATAGGAGTATTTACAGTGAGAATATAGTTACTTTCTTTGGGTCAGCAAATTCTTCTAGCATGCTTTGCAATATTGTGATGACCCAAAGGGGTCATTTTTTTTAGAATCCAATTCCGCGTTTTGAGGCCTTAAACCCTCCTTTTATTTCTTTTAGACTTGCGTGCATAGTCCGGGCGTGTATCCGGAAAGCTTTTATGCGAAAAATTTAAGAAAAAATAATTTTTGGCTTTAAAAAGATGATTTTAGTTGACTTCGGTCAATATTTTGGGTAAACGGACCCGGACCAATTTTCCGACAGTTCCGGAGGGTCCGTAGTAAAATATGGGACTTGTACGTATGCCCGATTGAATTCCGAGGCCCCTAGCCCAATAAATGAATTTTTGAAGAAAATTGTTAACTGAAAAATATGATGATTTTTGAAAATTGAATAATATTTGATATTGTTGGTATCGGGCCCATATTTTGGTTTCGAGGCCCGGTACAGGTCTATTATAATATTTGAACCTTATCTGTGAAATTTGGTAAAAAAACGAAAGCAATTTGACGTGATTCGAACTTTTTGTTGTGTCACGGCCCAAATCATAGGGCCACGACGAGCACCCGATGCCTATTCAACCGAGAGCCACGTACATTATCTTTTTTTTTCTATAAGACTCATCACGGCCATGATAGGCCACAGTTAGATATATAATTAATAATATTATAACTTAACTCACATATCTAATTCAAAAATATTTATATAAATACATAGGGGTCGACAAGGCCGTTGACATGTCATACTTAAAGCTATACACGGGACATTGTGTGCAAAACCTCTAAGAAAATATGATCATAATATATAAGTTGGGACAGGGTCCCCGATATCTTCATAAAACAAAGTAACATATATAGAACGTGACTCGGCAATACTCTAGAAAGATGTGGAACTCACCAAACAAACGTTGATATTTGGAGACAGCCTACAGTGGATGGTCCTCACCTTGCCTATCTACACCTGCGTGGCATGAAACACAGCGCCCCAGGAAAACGGATATCAGTACGAAGAATGTACCGAGTATGTAAGGCAGAAATGAAACATAATAATAATAAGTTACTATCTCGAGGAGAGATAAGAGTCAATTATAACTTTTGACTTGCCGTTGAGAGCCGTAACATATAGAATAAAACTCATCTCGTATATATAAATAAAATTACAATATAATAGTTCTAGTTACCTCATTTTCGTGACGTTAACTGCCCGACTAATTAGTGGTAACTGCCCGATCAGCCGTAGCACGTTGGTAAATGCATGACTCCCCAATCGGCCATAGCTCGATGGTAAATATGTAACTGCTCAACCGGCCGTAGTTCGGTGGTAAATCATGACTGTCCGACCGGCCGTAGCTCAGTGGTAAATATGTAACTGTCCAACCGGCCGTAGCTCGGTGGTAAATATATATGTATGACTGCCTAACCAGTGGTAACTGTCCGACCGACCGTAGCACGATGATAAATGCATGAAGATGCATGTATCACTGTATTATAAACATTAACATCTTTTAACCATTCTAGTTTTGGTTTTATAAATCAAAGACAAATCTGAGGGAAAGAGCAACGACGAAACAACGCGGGACAGGGGATAAATGAAAAATCCAAACTACCGAGGCCAAGGCCTAACTTTTGTAAAGTCCATTCAATGTCAAGAGTACCTAAAGTGTGTAAACAAGATAAACATACGTTAAATTGAACTATCATGACCAGATGAATGAAATTAAACCACTTAAACCTTAATCCATTAACTTGGAATTACCCACGTGAGTCTATTTCTCCATTCATGGTTAAGCTCGGACTTTCCTCTCTTCTCACCACTCTTTTCATAAGTATAGTAAAGCATTGGAGCAAGCTTAATCAAGTTCATGTAAATGATCATACAAGAAACACTACTTTCCACTACATTTGCCACTTTTTAAAATTTCTTCATTTGTTTTCAATCTTATCCCCTTTTCACCCATATCCATTTGATAGATCAATTTTAGAAAAGAAAAAAAAAAGAAATTATTTCATAAGCTCATTGTAATCTTAATCTTCTTTCTTGAGAAAAAGTCTTAATACGCGAAACTCGACTTCACCCAAGTATGCACAGTAAAGTTCCAAGCTTTTATTAGCAAAAAGGAAATAATGGAAAAGGCAATGATCATTGGTATGAAATCTCTAGAGACACTGTCGTTGAGATTATAATATAAATACTAACACATAAACTTCTGCAAAGTAGAGAAAACTCACTGAAATCCAATTTATACCAACCACTTTAAACTATCGAAACCTTATTCAGCGCAAAAGGAAAATATTACGTTTACGTTTTGGTTACTTGGATCCAGGGCGGATCTAGGGTGTAATATACGGGTTCCTGGAACCCAATAACTTTTGGGTAGATCCTGTATTTTTTTAAAAAAATTTATTAAATATATATAAATATCTATTTGTGAACTCAGTTATTATTATTTATTAATTTGAAATTGCGGCAGGAACTTATAAACTTAAAATACTGGATCCGCCTCTGCTTGGATCATGCCAAAAAAAAGAAGGATTAGCCTTAATATACCTGGGGTAGGAAAAACTCCGTATAATATTATTGGCAAAAATTATACTGTACTCTTTCATAACGGCAAATTTTTTTATGGAATTACACTTCTGTTCCTTGAATTATTTGAAGGAATCAAGCTTTAGCTTGTTGAAATGCTTTGAATTTTTCAAGCTTCTGCTCGTTGAATAACTTGAGCTATTGCTCTTGAAGGATTCAAACTTAAGAAAGGATTTTGGTTCTGTTTCAAAGGAAAATGAAAATGGATTTTGGTTCTGTTTCTAACGAAAATGAAAATGGATCAGATTGTATGTCTTTTACCCATTAATTCCAAATGTTCCTAGTTAGCCACCTAGGCTTTGAATGACTAAGAGTCATTCTCTTGTGGCCTTGTGCCACGTGTTTGCGGTAAATTAATTTATTAAATTTTTTTCCACTTATTAGTTAACTGGGTAATGTCCTGTTACCCGTTAATTAATCAACTACCCACATAATTTAAAAATTATCTCGAATTACTTAAAATTCTATTTATTTTTATAAATATATTTTATATATTATACTACGTTGGTCATATGGTACCTTTCATGGTACTATTCATAATTATCGGGTATTATTACTCAACCCATATTTTATCCCAAATTGGCCACTTTCAACGAAACTCTTTTCCTTTAATTCATGTACCCTTTATCCTTCATGACACTTATTTCTCGCTTGTTATAAATAGCATATACGTTAACCTCAAGATAATCTCATCCCCGAGTCTATGTCAATTAACTAAAGACAAAACTTTTAAAGTACGAAAACTCGAGATGTAACAGGTTGAGAAAATAGAAAGTTTGAACTATCTTGAAAATTTCTTGTGTTTTAGTGTTGAATTCATAGTTCAAGGCGTTATTTTGGCAATTTGATCGCATGAGTAAGTTCGTATGATATTTTAAGACTTGTGTGCATGTTTGGTTTGGAGGCCCGAGGGCTCGGGTGAGTTTTGGATAGGCTTAGGAGTGTTTTGGACTTGGAAAAATGTTGCAGGTATTCCAGTTCTGGTGTTGGCCTCTGATCTCGCAATTGCGAGACCAGAATTCGCATTTACGAAGCCTGATAGTGTTGGGATTGCGAGCCACTCGTCACAATTGCGAAGAGTAGCTAGGACAACAGTCTTCTCAATTGCGAAGAAACCTTCGTATTTGCAAAGTAAAGCTGGGAGGGGTATTGGTCGCAAATGCGATCATTTAGTCGTATTTGCACAGGACCATGTTCGCATTTGCGAACCGTCCTTCGCATTTGCGAAGGCAGCGAAAATGTTAGGGGTTCACATTTGCGATACCTTCCTTGCATTTGCGAGCTTCGCAAATGCGACATCTGTAGCTAAGTAAAAGGGGTCTTAGACGGGATTTTCAATTCATTTCTCAAATTTTCAAACTCTACGCTTCAAGAGGCGATTTTCTAAGGAGTAGTTCTTCCCCAAATCATAGATAAATTATTCTGAACTTGTTTCTTTCAATTTATTTCAACTTTTTATAGGATTTCATCTTAGAATCTGGGGTTTTTCGTGGTAAAATTGGATGTTTTTGGGTAGAACCTAGAAATTTCGAAATTTAGGAAGTTGGACTTATTTTTGAGGCCGGACTCCAAAACTTAAATGTATATTCGGGTTCACGGGTGAACGGGTAATTGGGCTTTTATCCGAATTTCGAGTTTTGACCAAGCAGGTTGGGGTCGATTTTTGACTTTTTAAGGAAAATATTGGAAAATTTGTAATTTTGCGTTGGACTTGGTTTCTTTAGCGTTTATTGATTTTATAAAGTTAAATATGGCTAGATACGAGTAGATTGGTGGTGGAATCGAGAGGTAAAGCAGTGGTTAGCTGTTGTTACCAGTTGGCTTGAGGTTATTGTTTGGTTTAACCTTGACTTGAGGAATTAGGAATCTCCGACTTGCTTGCTATGTGAGATACCATGTGTGTGGCGTATAGGTGTGGTGAAGAGCACCTATGCGTCGCCAAATTACTTATTTAGCATGTTCCTTGCCCCCTTTCCCTATATTTTGCTCTCATGTTTTACTTGCTACTTGCTTGTTGATGCTTCCTGTCACACCTCCTTTTTTCTACATCCAGAAAGGGTATAAGGGAGTTTTTCCAATTAAAGGACAATCAAAACGGGATTATTTATTAATAATTCAGAGTCGCCACTTAGGATAATTTTATGGTGTCCCAAGTCACCAGTTCAAATCCCGAATCAAGGAAAATATTGACTCTGTATTACAGTCCGCGAACACAGAAATTTGGGTAAGGAATTCTGTTAATCTGGGAGAAGGTGTTAGGCATTCCCGAGTTCCGTGGTTCTAGCGCGGTTGCTCAACCGTTATTATTGGCCTATTATTTGATTTTTAGAACAATTTCAAACCTATGTGCAATTTTATCTAACGTTGAGATTTGGATTTGGGTCACATAAATGCGCACCCGAGTTTAGGAAGGTAAGTTATTAAAATAACGCGCCTAAAGCACCTACGCATTTGCAACTTTGCGAGGGTGTCACGACCCAAATTCCATACCCGGTCGTGATGGCGCCTCTCGTGAAGACAAGGCCAGCCAACAACCCTAAATCCACTCTTTAACAGCTATTACACATAAATGAATAGATAACACACCTTATTGGCATTTAAAACTATTAATTCCATCCCAATACAATCTGATCGGGGTATCACAAGTCACGAACATCTAATGATTAAGGACTCTACTATTGGGCCCACAAAGTATATATATACAAGATAAAACTGGAATTCAAAGATGAAATGAGGTGCCGCGAACGCTGGCGGTCACCTTGCTCAACTACCACAATATGGCCTTCAGTCCTGCTAATAACCCGTTACCGGGTGAACAAAACCTGCAACTGCACGCAAGGTGCAAGGAGTAAAGTGAGTACTTCCAACTCAGTAGTAATAAGAGAGAATAATAACTGAGCAATAAGAAAATACGTATGGGCACACCAAAATGCTATATAAGACAGTACAACCCTTTGAGAAAAACCGTAATACTGTGAAAATTTTTTAGGAAATCTCAAGATCAGTTAAAAATCTCTTTTACAAATATCCCTTTTTCTTTTTCAACAGCTAAGCATATGAATGCTATATCAGTTAGAGCAAGTCGGCTCATAAATCGGCCCCTTGGGCACAGCACTCCTTAACATATAACACCAGGGTATCTGGTCAACTAGGCAAGTAACAGTATGTATGCCAATGATATATGAGTGTTAAATGTCATGCCACGTAGTACAAACAGGAGTGAATGCATGAATGCAATGCAATGCATATGACCGCAACGACGCATAGCCCGATCCATGGGTACCCTGCACTCACTGGGGGTATGTACAGACTCCGGAGGGGCTCCTACAGCCCAAGCGCTATAATACTGCGACGTGCAGTCCGGTCCATATAATATACTACTGCGGCATGCAGTCCGATCCATATAATATACTACTGCGGCATGCAGTCCGATCCATATAATATACTACTGCGGCGTGCAGTCCGATCCATATAATATACTATTGCGGCGTGTAGTCCGATCCATGCATGTATATGCATATGCACACATAACACTCGAGGCCTGAAAGCCTCCTTACATCACTCTTCATGCCCTCATATATGGCCTTCGGCCTCAATCAGTCCCAAAATATTCAAAAAGCCCCTCGGGCATCAGTAAAACAATAATACTCAGCTCAAATAATAGTTCAAATATCAGTTAAAACTCCAAGTCTGAGAAAAAT
>MU714412.1:46788-67056 GCA_026770625.1 Nicotiana glauca
TCACGTAATTAGCTCATAAAACTTACCTCCAATCGAATCCTAGTCGAAATCCTCTTAATCCCTCGTCAAAAGCTCCCAAATATGCTCAACAAATGGTGAAAAATGACTTTAACTCGCGGAGGAAATGTTATTAAACCCTTCTGTCCGCCCAGTCTATTCTTCATCGTGTTCGCGATCCTTACCACGCGAACGCGAAGGCCGAAATTTTTAAGTTTCAAAAATGCTCTACGAGAACGCGTCCCCCACTGACGCGATCGCGATGCTCAACAGCCCTTACATTTCGCGAACGCGACACAGCTCCATGCGATCGCGATGCTTCCTGACTTCCACCTACGCGAACGCGAGCCAGACCCCACGCGAACGCGATGACTAAATCCAGGCCCTCTCCAGGTTACTCTACGCGTTCGCATCCTACCTCACGCGAACGTGTAGAAGGGAATTCTGCTGCAATGACTGCTGCAATGACTGCTGCAATTCTGCAGCTTCAAATAACCAAACTTGGTCCGTTTGACCACCCGAATCCATCCCGAGGCCCCCAGGACCTCAACCAAAGACACCAACATACCCCGAAACATCATACGAACTTGTTCCAATCATAAAAATGCATACAACAACATAAGAATCATTAAATTACCACGGATTCAAGCTTAAATTTTTCTTAAAACTTCCGAAACTCATATTCGATCAAAAACCTGACCAAACGACGTCCGAATGACCTGAAAGTTTGCAGACATATCCAAAATCACCTAACGAAGCTACAGTAACTCTCGAAATTTCATTCCGACCCTCGGATCAAAATCTCACCTATCAACCGGAATCCGCTAAAATTCAAACTTCGCCAACTCAAGCCTAATTCTACACCGGACCTCCAAATTCAATTCTGATCGCACTCCTAAGTCACAAATCATCCCCCGAAGCTAACCGAACCACCGGAATTCACATCTGAGCCCTCTAACTCAATAGTCAACATCCGGTCGACTTTTCCAACTTAAGCCTTCTTAAAAGAGACTAAGTGTCTCATTTTCTACCAAAACCAACCCAAATCAACTCTAACACTCCAAACACTGATAACGAAATATGAAGAAGCAATAAACGGGAAAAACGGAGTAGTAACACATAAGACGACGGGTCGGATCATCACATCCTCCCCAACTTAAACAAACGCTCGTCCTCGAGCATACCCAGAGTTGTACTAGAAGCAACCCAATGGCTGAACGACCTTACCAAGCATATACTCGGGGTGATCCCACGTCACCCTATCTCACATAGGTCCAATAATACAATATAGCTGGAATTTCACAGTCCATCCAAACCATAATCCACATTGCACTTCCCGAAATCATACACCAGATCAGAACCTCACATCTATATTCAGAATAAACCCGAACCAACTGTAATAACCCATACTTGCAACCTCAGGTGAACCCATGCAACAAACCATATAATCCAACACTCGAAATGATAGTCTCTATTCATAACAGTTGCCCACAACACCCGAATACCGATGGAAACACCTTTTATCAGCAAAGGTCTTATTCTATAACTTTCATTTACTACCAACGAATAAGGAAACACGCGGTAAACTGTATCATTTTCTCAGATCAACCATTCATGAAGCCACTTCCTTGTTGACTAATACCACAACAGATTTTCGAGCCAACCCTCGATATTATTCTTCCAACAAGCTGTAATCAAATCTGTTCGCATTTATTAATGACTCCAACGATCACCTCGAATTCAACGCATCACTCTGGTGATATGACACCTCATCACAGGCCTAAGCCACAACTTTCATAATCCACGCACCAATGTGGGCGATCTGAACATACTCAACTCATGACAAACGACTCCAACAAAAGAGTTGTAACTCAAACTCCTCAGTACCATCACAACACAAGGCTGGGACCCCGTCCCACATCATAGAAATAGAATAACTGTATCTATCCCGAAGGGTCTAATCTCCACGTAGCCTTACTACAATGCGCGATCTTATCCCAACACTGTTACACATGAAGTACCTCAAGTCGTTATGCTCAAAATAGACTGCCACGCACAGATTGATGTCTGAAACCAAGCAATCCATCACACCCATGGTGAAGCAAGTAATATACACCCTTAAATCCTGAAAGAACATAACCGATGTGCTATTCGCCGAGCAACACCCAATACGGATTTTCCTCAGAAACCAGGAGGTAATGCATACAAAGTAACATATAGAAAACTATTCTCAACATCACACTGTTGCGGCGTGCAACCCGACCCAGATAACATATCTGTGGCGGCGTGCCACCCGACCCAGATAACATATCCGTGGCGGCGTGCCACCCGATCCACACAAATATCTCATATAGGAGATGCACATCGAGCCAAATTTGCTCATTACAATAAACATATATAGTCTCGTGCCCGGCCACAAGAAACGCATCCGAAAAAGTCCCCCGATACCGGAACTGAATCAATGGTAGAAACCTATGCACTGACATCCGCCACGAAGGCCCGATTAATAAAGCAATACTTGCCAGCCGTCCGCGGGTCTTTGGAATGAAACTACCCTGCTATAACATAATCTGATGCACCTTTCCATGCAACCTGTGGCATTTTCCGTCATAGCCCATAAAACATTAGTCTAGACAACCTGACATCGGGACAACCAGTCTGCAATCTAATATCATAACCCAAATTTAACATACCAAGCAAGGAAAGATCCACTCGGACCTCCAATCTCCAATAACCGCTAAACGGTGTCGATACATGCGACCTACGACCACTGCATAGTCGGATCACGAGAACTTCTAGTCTCCAACACATATAACACACATCAAGTATTCATTCACACCACGAAAGATATTCAAAAAGTTTCCCTGTGCCATCAACTACTCAATTATCAATAGTCGATCCAACAAGAGAATACCGTAATACCACCAAATGTTATCAGTCTACATTACCTTGCCCCCTTTTTCTGAACATATACCCCCGCCAAATTACTAGCATAGCAATACCATCTTCCTTAATCATCTGAAGATCGATTCTTAAATCACATGCAGCTGCCCGTGCTGCTCAAGAATTTAATGACTTCTCATTATATTATGAACTGAACCAAAACCTTAAACACGCAAATCTCAATTCTCAATATCATAACACATAGACCATACCACACTAGGATAACATGAGGACTCCTATCTCTCCCCTGCGCCGCAGACATCGACGCACTCAACTAGTCAAGAACTTTCATGATCCCATATAGGAGAAAAATTATTACACACTCCATGCTTCCCATACCCATAGGAAATATACTCATCTTCAAACCACGGTAAAACACATCAAGTACTCTTTCTCCCAATTCCATTGCACAAGCTAAACTGCCAGGACTGGATCCTTCTACCCAAACCAAGCTAAGTAATCTGCCAGCACGCAAGAGTTTTGCTGCACAATACCTGTAAGGCTCATTACCTCAAACACATACAAGAATTAATCATATCCTTACCATACCGATTCAGTTTATTATCAAATTATTCCATTTATCCCATTTCCATTCCTGTTTAATCATTAATTTGATATTCCCCCTTGCTGTAGCGCCACAATACCTTAACCCAGGTTACTACACGAGACTCGCACATAAAACCACATTGTCTAATACCCATGGCCACTGAATACTCTCTCGACCGTTCCCAGAAATACCACATGCCAGAGTACCTTACCCCGAAGAACTTCCTGCGAATCTGAAATTCGGTACCATCACTTTCCAAATACTGATACATAGAATCCAGTAATTAACATAAAACACCACAAGTCTTGATCTTTTCTAATGAAAACACAGTTTCTAGCCACATACACAAACTTAAGATACCTGATTGTTACATGTAAAATCTTGAACACAGTAAAACCATTCTCGAGAGTCATTCACTCTTATTCAGTTGTAATTCACCTGTCTTATTGAACAGAACCACTCGTGCCTTACTAGTACTCTGAAACCGCAGAACATGATCTCATACAGATACAAACAACCATCTTTCTTCTCTTTACACTGAGCATTCTTTATCAACAACAGCTCAAAACGTCCTGGTATTTCTTCACATCTACGAAGCACCATATAATCTTTATCAAAATTATCCTTCACACGCGCCACTCTCGGCTCAATTTTTGCGACCAGAACTGATCCGCCAACATACCTTGAGACAGAACCAACATAGCACCTAATAGTGTAATCAGCTAATCAATAGCAACCTCCCCAACTTGGCTCGAAGCCGTATATCAAGGCACTCTTAACAACTTATAGCACTTTTACTCTAATGGTGCCACAATGCAACAGTGAAATCAAACTCAAATCATTTACAAGTTTTGTGAATACACAGATCATCTAGCACTGACATTCTCTGCAAACCTCGCATTCATTTTCACATCAGCTGAGTCCACTTTCTTAAGCGTCCCGAATTCTCAAATTTCAACACATACCCTTTAATTACACATGAGATCTTCTAACATACACATAAGGGTCATACTACTCAAAACACTATGCAGGAGATAACCTACCTGCTTCGCCTTATTTCAATATTTCAACATACCTTCCACCATTATATACGTTACACAATCAATTAGTCTTCCTAGGTCTGAACTCATACCGCCACACGTATAGCACCTCACTTTCCAACTAGGGAATATGAAAATATTCTTCACGCGCCCATAACTTAGGCCTACACAACAAATCACAATAGAAAACGGACACTTAACAGTTCATCTATTATCCAGCAGACTTCTTCGCCATTACCAAGTCATATAGTAACATTACACATTACCAACATACTCATTACGAAGCTATCCAGCAGCCATTCCCACAATTAGGGACAACACTGAACATATAAGTTCATAACACCAGCTCACAAAATCAGCACCTCGGTGCTTAAGCCATAGGCAAAGATCCGGCCTTAAGTCCTCCTGACTGGCCCAACATGAACTCACGGAGATTACATCCCGCCCCTCGATCGGGGAATCACTAGCCATCAAGGCACATATACTACTGAGCGCTCACATGCGCATATAGATGTGTGGAAGGAATTTCAAGAATTATATCTCAAGTTGAATCAAGTACGCACGATAAGAATTCCAAGAAAGTGAAGTTTTCCTAACGGTTCTGCAGCCTCTCGAGGATAAATACAGACGTCTCCGTACCGATTTGCGAGACTCTACTAACCTGCTCATGACTCGTGACACCTAGTAACCTAGGCTCTGATACCAACTTGTCATGACCCAAATTCCATACCCGGTCGTGATGGCGCCTCTCGTGAAGACAAGGCCAGCCAACAACCCCAAATCCACTCTTTAACAGCTATTACACATAAATGAATAGATAACACAACTAATTGGCATTTAAAACTATTAATTCCATCCCAATACTACCTGATCGGGGTGTCACAAGTCACGAACATCTAATGAGTAGGGACTCTACTATTGGGCCCACAAAGTATATATATACAAGATAAAACTGGAATTCAAATATAGAATGCGGTGCTGGGAACGCTGGCGATCACCTTGCTCAACTACCACAATATGGCCTTCAGTCCTGCTAATAACCCGTTACCGGGTGAACAAAACCTGCAACTGCACGCAAGGTGCAGGGAGTAAAGTGAGTACTTCCGACTCAGTGGTACTAAGAGAGAATAATAACTGAGCGATAAGAAAACACGTATAGGCACACTAAAATGCTATAAAAGACAGTACAACCCTTTGAGAAAAATCGTAATACTGTGAAAAGTTTTTAGGAAATCTCAAGATCAGTTAAAAATCTCTTTTACAAATATCCCTTTTTTCTTTTTCAATAGCCAATCATATGAATGCTATATCAGTTAGAGCAAGTTGGCTCATAAATCGGCCCCTTAGGCACAGAACTCCTTAACATATAACACCAGGGTATCTGGTCAACAAGGCTAGTAACAGTATGTATGCCAATGATATATGAGTGCTATATATCATGCCACGTAATACAAACAGGAGTGAATGCATGAATGCAATGCAATGCATATGACCGCTACGACGCGTAGCCCGATCCATGGGTACCCTACGCTCACTGGGTGTGTACAGACTCCGGAGGGGCTCCTACAGCCCAAGGGCTATAATACTGCGGCGTGCAGTCCGATCCATATAATACACTACTGCGGCGTGCAGTCCGATCCATATAATATGCTACTGCAGCGTGCAGTTCGATCCATATAATATACTACTGCGGCGTGCAGTCCGATCCATATAATATACTACTGCGGCGTGCAGTCAAATCTATGCGTGTATATGCATATGCACACATAACACTCGAGGCCTGAAAGCCTCCTTACATCACTCTTCATGCCCTCGCATATGGCCCTCGGCCTCAATCAGTCCCAAAATATTCAAAAGCCCCTTGGGCATCAGTAAAACAATAATACTCAGATCAAACAATAGTTCAAATATCAATTAAAACTCCAAGTCTGAGAAAAATATAGCTTAGTTCATGAAACAGTGTAAATCACATGGACTAAGTTCAAATAATATTTCAAATAGTGAGGAAAACAGTGATGATAGTTCATAAAGAGTTCAAATAATCGGCAATAAGCCCCAAGTATGGCAATCCGTCCAAGTCATAATGATAACAAGAAATCATTTACAATTACGCGGTAAAATCCGACAACCGGGACGGACCAAGTCACGATCCCCAACGGTGCTCTACCCCACGCTCAGGTCCAGCGTGCAAGTCACCACAATACAGCACTAAGATATACAAATCCGGGGTTTCAAACCCTCAGGATATCAATCACAAGTATTACTCACCTCGAACCGGCAAAATCTCAAGCCCGTGACTCCTTTGCCCCTCAAATCGGCCTCCACACGCGTCGAAATTAGCCAAAAACAGAGCGAATACATTACAATATGCAAATGGGACAATATCCAATCGAAAACAATCGAATTATAGCAAAACCCGAGCCCCGGGCCCACTTCTCGAAAAATTACGAAACTTACATTTTCGGAATCCTCGTCTCGCCACGAGTCCGTACATATAAAATTTATCAAAATCGGAGTCCAACAGCCTCTTCAAATTTACATTTTACAATACTAAAAACCAAGCCCTAACTTCTCCAATTTTCACCCAATTTTCAGAGATTTCAATGACAAATCTTCAATAAAATCACGTAATTAGCTCATAAAACTTACCTCCAATTGAATCCTAGTCGAAATCCTCTTAATCCCTCGTCAAAAGCTCCCAAATATGCTCAACAAATGGTGAAAAATGACTTTAACTCGCGGAGGAAATGTTATTAAACCCTTCTGTCCGCCCAGTCTATTCTTCATCGCATTCGCGACCCTTACCACGCGAACGCGAAGGCCAAAATTTTTAAGTTTCAAAAATGCTCTACGCGAACGCGTCCCCCACTAACGCGTTCGCGATGCTCAACAGCCCTTACACTTCGCGAACGCGACACAGCTCCACGCGATCGCGATGCTTCTTGACTTCCACCTACGCGAACGCGAGCCAGACCCCACGCGAATGCGATGACTAAATCCAGTCCCTCTCCAGGTTACTCTACGCGTTCGCATCCTACCTCACGTGAACGCGTAGAAGGGAATTCTGCTGCAATGACTGCTGCAATTCTGCAACTTCAAATAACCAAACTTGGTTCGTTTGACCACCCGAATCCATCCCGAGGCCCCTGGGACCTCAACCAAAGACACCAACATACCCTGAAACATCATACGAACTTGTTCCAATCATAAAAATGCATACAACAACACAAGAATCATCAAATTACCACAGATTCAAGCTTAAATTTTTCTTAAAACTTCCGAAACTCACATTCGATCAAAAACCCGACCAAACGACGTCTGAATGACCTGAAAGTTTGCATACATATCCAAAATCACCTAACGAAGCTACTGCAACTCTCGAAATTCCATTCCGACCCTCGGATCAAAATCTCACCTATCAACCGGAATCCGCCAAAATTCAAACTTCGTCAACTCAAGCCTAATTCTACACCGGACCTCCAAATTCAATTCCGATCGCAATCCTAAGTCACAAATCATCCCCCGAAGCTAACCGAACCACCGGAATTCACATCCGAGCCCTCTAACTCAATATTCAACACTCGATTGACTTTTCCAACTTAAGCCTTCTTAAAAGAGACTAAGTGTCTCATTTTCTACCAAAACCAACCCAAATCAACTCTAACACTCCAAACACTGATAACGAAACATGAAGAAGCAATAAACGAGGAAAACGAAGCAGTAACACATAAGACGACGGGTCGGGTCGTCACAGAGGGCCATGAAAATTCGCTAAACGGCACGCCTCGATTTCTAAGGATAAACAAGATTAATTAAACGAGGGCCATGCAATTGAGATTTTTTTAGGCATGGCACGCCCCGATTTATTCTAACCAAAAGGCTTCTAAACTAACTAATGAGGGCCATAAATTATTTATTTGTCTATTACGGCACACATCAAATTAATTACAACAATAAGTTTAAATTTACATGATTTACTGTTGAGGTACACAACTATTAGAGAAAAGGGGGTTGGGATTTCAGGAGTTGGATTGCCCCTATTAGTTAATGTCAGCAACGATAGAGCTTTGGCTCAAGAACAGGCCCATGACAAGTGAAGAAAGATTGACCATTCCTTACTTACGAAGGGGGGCCTCAAGGACCTGGCCCAAAAGTTTGCTGGGCTTACTGGCCCTAATCAGCACATGACTGATTGGGATATGCATAAACCAGAGATGCAGCATACCCCAGCGATCGTTATTTTCTAAAAGAAGCCAAGTGAACATTAAATAAGAACAAGAAATCACATCTCAATTTCAAATAACTTTGCATAGCTTTGCAAGATTTATCCCTTTCCAAACCACCAATTCATTGTTTGAATCATGGTTTTTAAGAACACATATACCCTATTCAAAATTTAGAAGGTAATGTAATAACAGATTTGTGGAACAAGGTTCAGATTTTGAGAAGAAAAACGAACTAAACTTGAAATCAGCTTAAACTAGAGCAAACGAAATTAATGAAGCACACATAGATCAATGTTTCAGCAAGTTTGGATTGCAAAAAATAAATGAAATTAGATGAGGCATTCACCATTGATCCTCACGACTCAGTCATTCACTATTCTAATTACATATAAACTTAACACTATTTAATAAACATTGAGTCATTTGACAAGTAATCAACTAGTGAATGAAACGTTACAGACCTTATACTATGAACTAATGAGAAATATTAATCAGAATCTTTCGGGAAAAAAACTGAGTAGCACATATTGTGCATGAAAATGAGAAAAAAGAAGAGTGAAACTTCCATGACAAACAAATATCAGACTTCAACACTTTTCAGATTCAAATTTCAAGTTACATTCAAATATTGAAGGAACAAAGAGAAAGGGTAAGGAATCGGCAGTAGCAATAACAACAGTCAGCACCGACTAAAACCAATTTCAAGCTAGGAAAATGATGTGCATCAACCCCCAAAAACCAATTTCAATCATACAGTAACCATAGCAAGCTTCAATCCGAACTTTTATGAATCAAACTCAAACTATTTTAGCCCCAGATAAACCAGAAAGTGTTTGAAAAATGGGAAACTTCAGAAACTACAGAAAAAGTTCAATGGAACAGTGTTTTTACTAAATTTTCAGCCGTTTCAATTTTTCAGGTTTTTCTTCTCTTCAAATCTGACTTGAGTGCCAAGTTCTGATCCCTTTATAGGCAAGGCATTAGGGCAGCTTTAAGGGTTCAATTTTTGCACTTTGCTCCTTTTCTAATTTTGATTTTTGCTTAGGGAACCTTTGTGTAAAATCCAAAATTTCATATTAGTCCCTACCCCAGCTTCTTAGGAAGCTTCCTATTTAGTTTTTTAAAGATTCCCCCCCTAGACTCCCCAAATTACCGCTATAACCCATGAAATTAACCCCTCAAACTAGAACGGGTCATGGGTCAACTTTGACCCAATGGTTCAGACCCAAGATGAGTTGGAATTGACCCAGAACTAAAATCAAATTTAGATAACCAATTAGCCCCAAACTAGGCCCTTATCTAATTAACAAATTGTAGCACATATGCTGAAATGTTTCGACAATTAAAAAGTTAGCCTAAAATGACTTACTACCCTGAATTAACTAAATTAGTAAAACTAGGTTAATTAACGGCCTAAACACATTGATTAAAGAAAAGGTGCAGGACTAACATGCATAAACAATTCTAGAAAAACTAAAACTAAAAAAACTAAAAGAATGAATCGAGAGGAGGAAAAAGGATCAGAAGGTAGAACGAAGAACCAAAGGAGAAGAAAAAGTACCATGAAAACTCCCGGGTAGTCAAAGAATCATAACGAACCTTCAAACCTTCCAAATTCTGGCCAAGTTTGATGTTAATCGTGTGTTCTTAACAAGAACACACGAATAAAATCAAATTAGGACAGAAATTTCAACATTTCTCGATTTGGGACTTTTTTTGAATTTTTAGGGTTCACCTTCAAACCCAGATTCGACATGTCTGGTGAAGATTCGAGGGAAACCAATCATGGATTTGGGACGAGGGGGTCGTGGAGGTCCTGTGGTGTCGATTTGGGGTGGATTAAAACCGGCGCCGCCGCCGGAGGGGAGGGGGGTTTCAGAGCGGCACTAGGGTTTGGAGTATAATCCTCTGAGAGAGAGGGGTGTGAGAGATACGGGTTTGGGGGGTGAGAGTATTAGGACAATTAAATATTATTGACACCCCAGTTCTCGTCTGTTGGATTAAAAGAAATCAACGGCTCATATCAAAGATGATTAAAACGGTATCGTTTTGATTGTAAGAAGGCTGGACCGGGTTGGGGACGGGTTCTGTGCCTCAAATTGGGCTTTGGGTAAATCAAGTGGGTATGGCCCAAAATTAGCTCCTCTCACTCTTTCCCTTTCTTTTAATTCATTTTCCTTCAAAATTCCTTTATTTTTTTTTTTCAAAAATTAAAATTAAAAATAAACTTAAATTAATTCCTAATAAAATTATTCTATAAATTTAAATGATTAATAATAACACCACAATTAATTAAAAACCAAATTTAAAGGAAAAACTACCAAAATTTAAAATTAAAATTAAAAAGTGCAAAAATAAACTATTTTTTGCTATTTTCCCCCTTTTTATAAAACAACTAATTTGTTAATCAATCCTAAAATGTAGAATTAAATCCTAAATACAAATGCAATATATTTTTATATTTTTCGTTAATTAAAAAAAGTTAACATGCGCAGACAAATGCAAACAATTAACGAAAAAAGCTACAAAAATCTATGAAATTGCAAATAATAGGAAACTTTATTTTGTTTTGAATTTGTGGGAGTAATTCATATAGGGCAAAAATCACGTGCTCACACTTCCATGTCTAATTGCTTCTTGTTTAATGTCGTTTCTCTATTGGTGTTGTTAATTGTTCCTTTGTTCAATTATATTATATTGTTGGTTTGTGTTGGCTTATTGGTGTTTCTTAGCACACTTAGGTTGGTCTCGCTCTGTAGTTTTAACTTGTGAACTTTCATATCTGAAATGATATTTCCTTGTGTTGGTTTGAGGTATAAGTGTCGTGGAGGATTTGAGTTAACTTTTGAAACACTTGTCTCTAATTTGTGATTGGTGCAGATATATGCATGTGTATATATATATATATATATATATATATATATATATATATATATATATATTGGGATCGGGTTGCACATCATAACAGGAGAAATAATGGTGATATATTGAGGAGTAATAAGGGCAGTCTGGTGGTGTCGGATTGCACGCCGCAACAAAGAGTAATAATGGTGAATGATTATGTTGTTATTAATTATATGGCGGGATCGGGATGCGCGCCACATCAATTGTTGTTCACGCATTTATATTCTACTGAGGTTCATTATTGTGGTGCTGAAACTCCCCTAAGGATTGGTTATTGCTGATAATGGTAGAATGACTGGCTTCCGTACTTATTTAATGCCAGTTACTGCTTTATTTCATTCTATATTTCCTTTCTGTTTAGTATAAAATGTTGCAGGTTGTATATGTTGTTGTATGCCCCGTCGTAGCCTCGTCACTGCTTTGTCGAGGTTAGACATGACACTTGCCGGTACATGGGGTCGGTTATACTGATACTGCACTCTGCACTCTCTCTGCAGATTTTGGAGCTAGTGGCTCATTGAGAGGATGGTTGCTATCACTACACTCAGGAGACCCAAGGTAGTCCTGCAGGCGCCCTCAGGCCCTAGTGTCCCCTTCTATCTTTACTGCATTCTGTTTTAATTTTCTGTAAGACATATGTATATTTTTCTTTCAAACCAATACTTGTAATATTCATAGACTGTTTGCGAGTTGTGGCACCAGTTTCTGGGTGGTATTTGCTTCTGTTCCGTTAATTGTATAAAAGTAACTAGTTCAATCATGTACTTTTGCCTTTATTTTCGCTGATTTAGTTTTGTTAAATTCAATTGTAAAACGATAAAGGAAAAAAGTGTAATATTCTATAACATTGGTCGCCTAGCGAGTGCAATGTTAGGCGCCATCACGGTCCCGGAGGTGAAAAACTCGGATAGTGATAAGTTGGTATCAGAGCACTAGGTTGCCTAGGTCTCACAATTCATGAACAAGTTTGGTAGAGTCTGAGGGATCGGTACGGAGACGTCTGTGCTTATGCCCCAGAAGCTACTGAGTTAGGAACAATTTCACTTCTATTCATCTCAATCGTGCGGTTTGATCTCTCAATGCTAATTAAACTTCTGCTATGTTTTTTCGCAGATGGCAAGAACACGTACCGCTTCATCAACTGATCAGTAGCCCGAGCCCCCAGCGACAGCTCCTACGAGGGGCAGAGGATGATGCCAAAGAAGGGGCAGGTCTCAACCCAGAGCTCGATCAGCAGCAGCGGCGGCGGAGCCTCAAGTTGAGTTTGATGATGAGGTTTCGGCCCAGACTGTTCCAGCGGGGTCTAGCTCAGGTCACAGAGGGGTTCATCGCTACCCTGATGCTTCAGGATGCTTTGGCCTTTCTGGAAGGAATGCTTCCAGTAGTACCAGCCGTCTCTCGGGCTGGGGGAGGAGTACATACTCCCGCTACTCACACTCTGGAGCAGCTCAGCCAGTTGGGTAGTCCCTTCGAGTGTTGTAGCACAGACTGATGATGGAATAGTTATGTCTTCTGATGCCTTCTGGAGATTGGACAAGTTCACCAAGCTTTTCACTACTACCTATAGCGGTACATCTTCAGAGGATCCCCATGACTATTTGGACAGTTTCCACGAGGTTCTACGGAAGATGGGGATAGTGGAGACCAATGGGGTCGACTTTGTTGCTTTTTATCTGTCAGGTTCCGCTAAGAAATAGTGGATAGATTATTGTTTGACGAGACCAGCGAGGTCACCAAATCTCACTTGGGACCAGTTCTCGCAGCTATTCTTGGAGAAGTATCTTCCAATCACTCAGAGAGAGGACTATCGGAGGCAGTTTGAGCGCCTTCAGTAGGGTTCTATGACTGTCACCCAGTACGAGACCAGATTTGTGGACTTAGCTCATCATGCTCTTCTTATACTTCCCACCGAGAGAGAGGGTGAGGAGGTTTGTTGAGGGACTTGCTCAACCTATCAGACTACAGATGGACAAGGAGACAGGGAGTGAGATTTCTTTCTAGGATGTAGTCAATGTGGCCAGACGAGTTGAGATGGTTTTAGCTTAGGGTAGTGGTCAGGGGTCTCGTCACTCCGGTGGATTCAGTGGGACCTCATCTGGAGGTCGAAGTACTTTTGGTAGGGGCTATCATCCCAGGCTGTTTCATTCAGCACTTCAAGCATCCCAAGGAACTTCAGGAAGTCGTGGTCCTTATGTACCTCCTTCAGGGCAGCCAGCTTATAGTGTACCGCTAACTCCATCAGAGCACCTCCTCTTTAGAGTTATTATCGTAGTCAGCCAGCCCATCAAGGTCAGTCTCAGTTTCCTCAGCAGCAACATTCAGATGGATGTTTTGAGTGTGGTAATTATGGGTATATCCGGAGGACTTTCCCGAGACTAGTAGGTGTTCAGTTGCAGCTGCAGAGTTCTCGTGTCATGATTCCAGTGCCGGCTGGAGCCCGCTATAGGTAGAGGTCAGGCTGTTAGAGGTAGAGGCCAGGACGCTAGAGGTGGAGGTCAGCCAGCAGGAGGTCGTCCCAGGGATATGGTTCAGGGTGGTGGGGCCCAGCCCTGATGTTATGCTATTCCAGCTAGGCTTGAGGTTGAGTCCTCCAATATAGTTATCACAGGTATGGTTTCAGTTTGCAATAGAGATGCTTCAATTCTATTGATCCAAGGTCTACATACTCTTATGTGTCATCTTATTTTGCTCCATACTTGGTTGTGCCTCGTGATTCTTTGAGTGCTCCCGTGTATGTGTCCACGCCAATAGGGGATTCTTTCATTATAGTCGTATCTATCGTTCGTGTGTAGTTGTTATTGGGGGTCTTAAGAGTAGTGTACACTTTCTACTTCTTGATATGGTGGATCTCGATGTCATTTTGGGGATGGATTGGCTGTCACCTTTCCATGCTATATTGGACTGTCATGCCAAGACTGTGACCTTAGTTTTGCTAGGGTTGCCTCGATCGGAGTGGAGAGGGACTCTGATAAAGTAGGATTTTAATGTATTTTATGACCCTGCTTTCCTATTGCTTTGGTTACAAATTGCTACAAAATAGTCCCAAAATGCTTACAAGTTGTGCTTGATTGCAGGTTTGAGCGACAAAGTGACAAATGTAAAAGATCAGCTCAAAACAGAGTGAAACTTGCTTAAGTGCCAAAGACCAAGCGAAATGAGGAACAGGAAGCTTAGCGCGGACCGCGCAAGAATGAACGCAGCTGCACTAGGAGATTCGGAGACCTACTATATCAAGCTACAAGCCCATGCGGCCGCAGTGCATATCAGTGTGGTCCGCGTTAATGAGATTCAGAGAGTTGATATATCAGGCTTGAGGCAACGCGGACGCGCTACCTTTTTGTGCGGTCCGCGATACTGAGGTTCAGATACTGGTGGATTTGGCTAAGTCAAGCAATGCGCTCCGTGTTACCTTTTTGTGCGGACGCGCTAACTTCCACCGCGGCTGCACTGCAATTGAGCGGTCCGCGGTCCTCAACTTCAGAGAGTTAAAATTCATGAGTTCAAGAGCCGACGTGGCCGCGCTACCTTTTTGCGCGGTCTGTGCTGACCCCGCAGGTGTATTTTTGTCCAGTTTTTCCAGCCACTATAAATAGAACATTTTACTATTTTTAGGTTAAGTTTTGTACCAGATATTGAGCTGCTCTCGTGAGAACCGAAGTTTTAGCCTATTTTGGCATTTTAGCATTAAATTCTCAATAGATTCTTGTAGCTTCTTCTTAGTAATTAATTAATATGTTTAGTTCTTCTTCTATTTCTTCTGTTTCTTCTTTAATTATGTCTAGCTAAACCCATTAGCTAGGGTTGTGGCTCAACCCTAGTATGGGTAGTTGATGGGTGTTGCCATCTAGGGTGAGATTGAGATTGGGTGTTTGTTATTTGGGTTAATTTTGTGTTTTAATTTCGAATTTGTGGTTACAAACACAGATTCAGGCTTAGTGGGTCTAACTCTTTTTGAGAAAGAGAGTCCATGACCCTAAAATTGACCCAACAAGGAATTGGGATGGACCTATGAGATGGTAGTCCCAATTAACGGGTTAAACCTCAAGAGAGTAATTACCCTACTTGAACCCTAGTTGCTTGGTCTGATTGGCCTACCCAATTGGTTTCGAGAGAGACAATTGGGCAAAATCGTTCTCTCTACCGAAATGTGTGAGAATGGGTACAAATGTGCAACGGTTATAGCATAAGCCCTAAATATATCAATCTCCCCTTAGTAACTTATACCCGTCGACTAGCCACCTAGGTAGTGTCACGATCCTAGTCCCTTTCTCTATATTAAATACAACTTAGCAATATTCTTGTAGATTAATTTAGCCTTAATTATTAGTTTATAATAGTAGTGATAAATACAAAAACCCCAAAAATGTTAGAAGTACAATTAGAAGCACATATGCAACTCTAGGCTAGACAGACAATACAACTCCATTCCAAGCTCCCTGTGGAAATTTGATCCCGAACCACTATTTGGGTAAAAGCTGTTACGACCCGCTCTTCCTACCATTGTGTAGTGTCGAGTTGGCAGCGATCAACTTTTTGGCGTCGTTGTTGGGGAGCTTACGGTGTTGACTATCTGTGTAGCTATTTTTGTGATTTGCTTCTCTTTCCTTCTTGTTCACTAATTTTGTTTGTGTCGATCAATCAGGTACAAATGGCCCTCAATGGAAATGATCCTCTTGGTAGTGCCTTGGCGGGGGAGGAGGTTGAATATCTTGAGCAAGATGAGCTTCCAGCACCTCAAGTTCCACGCAGAGGTAGAAATGCCAATACAAATGCTAATCCGAATGAGAATATTCCAGAACCTCCTCTGCCACCACCAAGAGTGGATCCAAGAGTCCTTCCGAATCAAGGATATACGAGTGTCATCGTTCCTCCCTGAATCCGGGCGGGGAATTTTCAAATCACAAATGTCATGTTGACCTTGCTCGAGCAAAGAGGGTATTTTATGGGCGCCTCTGACCAAAATGCTTACAAGCACTTGAAAGGGTTCGTAGATATATACTGGGGTAGTAAGCAGACAAACGTATCCGAGGATGCATTAAGATTGAGGCTTTTCTCGTTCTCTCTCCGGGGTAAAGTGTTGGATTGGTTAGAAAGGCTCCCCGATCATTCTATCACCACATGGGATGAATTGGCGGACAAGTTTATTGCCAAGTTCTTTTCTCCAAGTCATATGGCGGCTCTTCAGGCTGAGATTCTAGCTTTTAAGCAAGAGCCAACGGAACCTTTGCACGAGATATGGGAAAGATATAGAACAATGGTGAAGGAGTGTCCTAATAACGACATGACCGAGGCAATGATTCAACAAACCTTTTATCGAGGCATCAACACCACAAATCAGTGCATTGTGAACCAATTAGCCGGAGGGAACTTCATGAAACTTTCTTACCAAGAGGCATGTTATGTACTTGATGAAATGGCCGACACCTCTTCGGTATGGCAAAGTCTAGCAAATGTGCCCCAAGGTGACCCCATAGTCATCCATTTGCACAAGGAATTGCATGATCATGGCCAAGCTATTGCCGAGCTTACAACAACTATGAATCAATTGGAGAAGGCATAATTGCAACAAGTCCAAAACCCACGTCAAGTCAATGCAATGGAAAATGTTTTTATGTTAAAAAGGAGGCAAAGAGGGCAACAACAACCTCAAGGAAATTGTGAGCAATTTGATAACAACAATTATGGTGGTGGTTATTCAAATGAGTGTTATGATGAGCAAAGCGAAGAATGACAATATGTCAATAATTACCAAGGGAATAGAGGAAATCAAGGGAATCAACAATGGCGACCCCAAGGAAATTGGGGCAATCAACAAGGCGGCGGTAATTGGAACAACAACAACCAACAACGAAGTGGTGGCAATTGGAACAACAACAACCAAAACAACAATTGGGGTAACCAAGATAACAATCAAGGCAATTGGAACGGGAACAATAAAAATTGGAGAAACAACAATCAAGGAGGGTGGAATAGTAGTGGAAATCAAGGCAACTAGGGGTAAGGCTTTCAAACCCCCCCCCCCCCATGTACCAACAACTGAACAATCCGCCTCCCTTTCAATCTCAAGGGTCTAGTTCTTCGGGTAGTGATATGGGGAGAATAGAAATAATGTTCGACAAATGATGAAGAAGAACCTAGACTCCGATACTTAATTGGCTTCTCATAATACCTCTATCCGGAATTTGGAGGTGCAAATTGGCCAAATCTCTCAATCATTAAATACTCAACCTAAGGGTGCTCTACCAACTGATACGGTAGTGAACCCGAAGGGAGGTAACAATCATGTGATGGCCGTTACAACGAGAAGCGGAAGAGTCTGTGATGTGCATGCCTCGAATGAAAATCAAGTTGTGGATGGCGAAGTTGAGTTTCATGATGATGATGTGACTTTGAATGTTGAAAATGTGGTTGAACCAAATGTGACCAATGATGTGCGAATTGATATTGATGATGAGGCCGGGTTAGAGACTCAAGATGTCGTGAACCCGTCTAGGGAATACATTATTGATATACCCGAGCCGGTGGTGCCCAAGGCCAAATCACCCTTGCCTAGGCCACCTCCACCTTACCCTCAACGGTTAGCAAAGCAAAAAGGTGACAATCAATTCAAGAAATTCATTAAAATGATGAAGAGTCTTACTATCAATGTTCCATTAGTGGAGGAACTTGAACAAATGCCAGGGTAAGCAAAGTTTATGAAGGATTTGGTAACCAATAAGAGGTCGATGGAGTGTGAAACAATTAAAATGACGTATCAAGTGAGTTCTATTGTTCACTCTATGGCCCTAAAACTTGAGGATCCCGGAGCTTTCTCTATCCCTTACACTATCGGTAGTGCGGAATTTGCCAAGGCCCTTTGTGACTTGGGAGCTAGTATTAACTTGATGCCCTATTCGGTTTTCAAGACCTTGGGAATCAGACAACTTAGGCCAACTTCCATAAGACTTCAAATGGCGGATCGATCAATGAAGCACCCCTTGGGCATAATTGATGATGTTCTTGTTCCTGTTGATAAATTCATATTGCCGGCCAATTTTGTTATATTGGACTGTGAGGTGGACTTTGAAATGACAATCATTCTTGGAAGACCTTTCCTAGCTACGGGGAAGGCATTGGTTGATGTTGAAGCGGGTGAGTTGACATTTCGTGTGGGCGATGAGAAGGTGGTATTTCATATTTTCAAATCAATGAGATAACACAATAGCACGAAGGTGTGTTCATTTGTGGACATTGTCACAACTGTGATATTGGATGGCACAAGTTCCTTGATAAATGTTGAAGATCCTCTTGAGGTCGTGCTTCTTAACATGGATGCCAATGATGATGCCGGTAGAGTGGAGTGCGTGAATGCATTGCATGGTATGGGTTCATTTCATATGAGACTAGAAAGTTATCTTTGGATCTTGAAAACTGCAAAACTCCACCAACAAAGCCATTGATTGAGGAGCCACCGGTGTTGGAGTTGAAACCACTTCCTCCACACCTCAGATATCAATTTTTGGGTTCAAATTCCACTTTACATGTTATTCTTTCGTCCTGCTTAACTAACATGTAGGTGGACGCCACTTTGGTGGTTCTTCAAAAGCGCAAAAAGGCGATTGGATGGACATTGACCGATATTCGGGGGATAAGCCCCGCATTTTGCATGCACAAAATCATCTTGAAGGAGGATGCAAGGCCTTCTCTTGAACATAAAAGAAGACTAAATGAGGCGATGCAAGAAGTGGTAAAGAAAGAGGTTATCAAGTGGCTAGACGCCGGTGTGGTTTACCCGATCTCGGATAGTTCATGGACCCCTCCGGTCTAATGTGTAAAGAAAGGAGGGATGACGGTAGTGACCAATGCCAACAACGAGCTTATTCCTACTCGGACGGTTACGGGTTGGAGAGTTTGTATGGATTACAGGAAGCTTAACAAGGTGACAAGAAAAGATCATTTCCCACTACCATTCCTTTACCAAATGCTCGATCGTCTTGCGGGCCGGGCTTTCTATTATTTTATAGATGGTTACTCGGGGTACAATCAAATTCTAATTGCCCCGGAGGATCAAGAGAAGATGACCTTTACATGTCCTTATGGCACGTTCGCTTTCTCGAGAATGCCATTTGGACTATGTAATGCTCCGATGACCTTCCAACGTTGTATGATGGCAATCTTCACCGACATGGTAGAGGATATCTTGGAGGTCTGCATGGATGATTTTAGCGTGGTTGGGGATTCGTTTGAGGAATGCTTGGTGAATTTGGATAGGGTATTGGCTATATGCGAAGAAACCAACCTTGTGCTCAATTAGGAAAAATGCCATTTTATGGTAGAAGAGGGTATAGTGTTGGGTCACAAGATCTCAAGGCAAGAAATTGAAGTTGATAAGGCAAAAATCGAGGTCATTTTGAGGCTTCCTCCCCCTACTTCTGTCAAAGGGGTGAGGAGTTTTCTTGGGCATGCCGGGTTTTACCGGTGATTTATTAAAGACTTCTCAAAAGTTGTGAACCCACTTTGCAAATTGTTAGAGAAAGAAGCCAAGTTCATCTTTGACGAAAAATGCATGGAGGCTTTTGAGCTTTTGAAGCACAAGTTGACCACAACTCCTATCATCACCGCACCTAATTGG
>MU714413.1:0-14164 GCA_026770625.1 Nicotiana glauca
GTATACCTGTCATATCAGTATGGGACCAAGCAAAACAGTCCACGTTAGCTTTTAAAAATTCAATTAACATACCTCACATGTCGGGATTTAGATTGGCTCCTACATAAACTTTTCTTTCAGGCCATTGCTCAAATAGAACCACCGCTTCGAGTTCCTCTATTGTTGTTTTAATATTCTCATTTTCTTCAGGTTCTTGAATTACTTCAGGTCTTGAGTCTAAATCCGTTTTTTCAGTTGAAATTTGATTGCTGACGCCCCCAACTGTTTCCTGTAATTGCTATTTCTCTTTACTCACGGTATTCGTATCTGTTACTGCGTTGATACTCCTGGCTGTTTGTTGATCCCCTCGAATTTGACATATTCCCCAGGGTGATGGAAACTTGATAACTTGATGTAAAGTTGATGGAACAACATCCATATCATGGATCCATGGTCTCCCCATAATTATGTTGTAGGCCATTTCCATATTAACTACCTAAAATTTAGTTTCTTTAATAACACCTGCAGCATAAGTTGTTAGAATTACCTCACCTTTTGTTACCACGCTTGAATTGTTGAAGCCTGACAAAGTATATGCCTTGGGTATCATTTTATCTTCAGCTTGCATTTCCCGCAATACCCTTAGTAGAATGATATTAACAGAACTTCCTGGATCAATCAAAACTCGTTTTACATCAGTGTCATGTATAAGTAAGTGTATTACCAGTGCATCATTGTGAGGAGTAATCACTCCTTCCACATCTGCATCATCGAAGTTTATGCTCTCATGTTCTAAGGTTTGCCGTACTCGCTTCCCGTGTGTGATCGTCATTTTAGAAACCTTATTTGAAGCCGTGTACGTTACTCCGTAAATATCCTCCCCTCCATTGATGACATTCACTGTTCTTTTAGGTGATGGTGGTTTTGGTGGCTCCTGCCTATTTTTCATGTAAGCTTGTTTTCCCTTCTCACTAAACAGCTCTGTGAGATATCCTTGCTTTAGTAGATGGTCTACTTCACTTTGTAGGAATCTACATTCTGATGTTTTATACCCGTGGTCATTGTGAAACTCGCACCAATGGTCCGGGTTACGTCTGTTTGGATTTGACTGCATCTCTTTTGTCCACCGTACCTTGTCTCCCATACTCCTTAGAACAGCTACGAGCTTAGAATTAGTTACGTTGAAATTATAGCCACCGAATTGTGCCTTTAAATTTCTATCATCATCTCGTGGCTCTTGATTACGTCGATCATCTCTGAACCTGGATGAAGACCCGGTCTCCCTCTCTCTTGGCCTTTGATCATATAGTTGATTATTCTGTTTCGATCGTGAATCCTTTCCTGCAGGTCCCATATATGGATCGTACCTATTCTTACCTGATCTTTTTTCAGCTTCTGACCTTCTGGATCCACTCCTTTCTTCACGATGGTACTGAGGTACGGTATCCTCTTCAATTCTGAGTTTTGTATTGTACCTGTTATAAACATCGTTCCAAGTGGTTGCGGGAAATTTACTACTTTCTTTAAGCCTTCTCGTGGCTTCCGAACTTTTGTCGTTCAAATTACTTGCAAAGGCTATCGCTGCCCAATTATCTGGTACACGAGGTAAAGCCATTCTTTCACGTTGGAATCTATCAACAAAATCTCTGAGCAACTCAGAGATCCCTTGTTTGATTTTAAAGATATCCTTCATTCTTTTCTTGACCTTTTGAGCTACCGAGTGTGCTTTAATAAAAGAATCCGCAAGCTCAGCAAAAGAATTTATAGAATTTTTAGGTAAAAGAGAATACCAGGTTAATGCACCCTTGGTGAGCGTCTCCCCAAATTTTTTGACCAATACTGATTCAATTTCTTGTTTGGTCAAATCGTTGCCTTTCACTCCTGTTGTAAATGCAGTTAAGTGGTCACGTGGGTCCGTTGTACCATCATATTTTGGGATGTCAGGCATTTTGAATTTTTTTGGAATTTGTAGGGGAGCAGCACTTGGTTTCCAAGGTTGTTGTGAGTATTTATCCACGTCTACTCCTTTTATCACAGGCGGAACTCCAGGGATTCGCTCGATACACTCGTTTTGCTCCTTGAGCTGTTTCTTCAAGGTTAGTACTAAATTTTGAAGATGAGAATTATCTGAATTACCTAGTTCTCCTTCTTGTGAATCACTGGGGGTTGCTCCATTACCAGAATTAACTAGACCAGAGCAGGGGTTTTCCAACGTGTTGTTATTAGGCATTGTTGGCGCAGCAGGCAATCGACTAACTAAAGCTTCCAAAGCTTTGTCAATTCGTGCATCAATTATTTTTTGTAAAAGTTCATCTCTTGTTTCAACTCCTCCGTCAGCATGTTCAGACATATCATTAGGAGTTCCTTCTCGAGATCCACGTGGAGAAGCTTGAGGGATCACATTATTGAGTTCATCGCCCTCCACTTGATGGATCTGATTTTCCTGATTGCTGTTGTCATTGTTGTTTGACATGATGTTAACAATGGGTAGAATGTAACTTCAGAAAGAATAGATTATCAGATTCCCC
Organism: Nicotiana glauca; assembly: GCA_026770625.1. Classification (NCBI taxonomy): domain Eukaryota; kingdom Viridiplantae; phylum Streptophyta; class Magnoliopsida; order Solanales; family Solanaceae; genus Nicotiana; species Nicotiana glauca. Next base: position 2,508 of record MU714413.1, read on the forward strand.
GTAACGGAATCAATTTGTTTAACCAAAAAATAATAATTTGGTCAAAGCTAGAATTTAAGATAAGAAATCGGGTTACTGATAATCAAGAGACCAAAAAGAATAATAGGCTTTCTCAGAATAAGAATAAGCAGTAAAGAAATTTATATTTCAATATGATGTGGATGATATTTCCTGTACTTACAAATGATGAGACATCCTCCTTTTATAGCTAATAAGGAGTAACGGCTCACTTCCTTAGTCTAAATAAGAATAATAACGGACATTTAATGAGGCGTTACACAATCATTGCTATTAAATACCAGTTTACTAATGTATTCGGTATTTAATACTGTATTTGGACTAATTTTAGTCATCATATTCATATCTTTAGAATCCTTATGAATCCCTGGTCTTAAATGCCTTATTTAGATACGAGATACGTATCTGAATTGCACCCCGTGCCTCTTTTGAGTTCTTCTTCTCGTGTCTTTCGCTTCTCGTGTCTCTCAATTAATTATTGCCTATTGACCTTTTGACCAATCCACATGTCATGCCACGTCATATTTAATATAAACTCAGTTTTTTCCCAATACAGGAAGCCAATAAGATTTCCTTCCAAGAGGACGAGCTTCCTTTAATTAGAGGGAGTGGATCAAAACAAAGTCGTGCACTTCACCATCAGGTGTGGTGACAAGGTCATATATAGAGTGTTGTCGATGGGGGATATGGAATGGATATCATCCCATTCTCCACATTGTGAGAATTTGGTATCCACGTAAGAGAGGTAGAGGAAAGCCATGTGAGAGCGAGGGCTTTAGACGAATCGCAGAAGGACGTCATTGAGGAAATCTATCTAGCCTTGCCAGTCGGAACCGTTGAGTTGCCCATGTTATTTAAATTGACGAATATTTCGTCATCCTGCAACTTGCTAGGGAGGACGTGGATATACATGGCATGATCAGTTCCTTCCACCCTTCATCAATGCATGAAGTTTGAATGTGATTACCAAGAAATAGTAATTTATGGAGAATGGAGTCATACCGCTTATTCAGAACACGTGGTTCCTTTCATAAAAAGACTAGACGGGGTCACATTCTATGCGATCGAGATCATGCAGACAATGAAAATGGAGAAGAACGAATGGTTCCATAATACGCAATCGCCATATGGGTCATGGATGGCGATCAGGGAGATGATGAAATATGGGTATAAGTCGAGATCTGGGTTGGGAGCCAGGTCGAACGGGATAATTGATCCAATTTAACTAAAGCAATAGAATGGTACTACCATCTTGGGTTACCAGCTTTCAGTTGGAAGAGTCCATAATAGCGACCTTGGAAGAGAGTTTCTGTGATAGAGAATGTTCTAAGTCTAGGTCAAACCTTAACGCCAGAAGAAGAGATTATCGATGGGATTGGAAGGTTATTTTTGTGAATGATCAAGGAATGTTGTGGTAAAGCGGAGATCAAGACACTGGCCATTATGTATGTCGAAACAAGGGAGATCTTGCAGAACTGAACAGTCAGTCCATCTCTAGTTCACCAGGAGTCATGTAGTGCACATTTGTAGTAATTTTGAAATTTTATGATCAATTGAGGATTGAACCATGCCTATGCTTTTTGGTTAAACCGCCTGTTTGAACGCTAAGACATTTTTTTCAATTAAATAATTTTTTTCCTAAAAATATTACGCAAACTCATCATTGTTATTAGTTTACACTCACCTTTTCTTTTCAGTGATCAAACTAACAAAAAAATTCTTGTCTCTAATTATGACCTAATGAAGTTGAAATGATTTCAATGACTAAATGCAGTTGAAATAATTTTACATGATTTTTATTAGAATTATGGGTTGGTATAAATGTTTTAAATTTTGTATCACGATTTATTTTTTCTAATCTTTATTTAAAATGATAAAAGCATCAATTGATACAATTGTTATCATTCTATATCAGTTGTTCTTTGCATTTTTTTGTAAAGCCTTGTCCCAGGAACTTGAGTTAGAGAGTGTATGACACTTATTAAGTACCGATGTGGTGTACTCAGCCCTCAGGGTCCACTCTCCGGGGTCCTGCTTACTTTACATATTTCAAGAGGAGGTGTGGTACGTAATGAGCGGAAGAGACTAGGAGGACTCTCTTTCCGAGGTGTATGGTGAGGCACGTGTTTACCGTGAAAATGGTAATAACAATTAATTTGTTGATGGGACTCTAAAAATATGTGGTCTATTTTTATGCTAGTTGCTAAGCAAATGATGCTATGTGTATGAAGTTTAGAGACGAAATAAGAGCAAAAGATGAGGTGATAATCAAACCGAGAGGCTGACAATCGAGGCCTTGCGCTTATCGATATGGGGACCTCGGGGTCAATTCAGTGGCTCGATAATGAGCTTCGATCAGGGTATGACTAACAGTTATGTTGAAATTAATAAAGGCTCTTTATGGCCAATGATAAGCAATGAATGATGAACAAGTATGAAGATAATAAATGAAAGCAATAATAACAAGAAAGTATGTTAGAAGGCAGAGAGAATGTTCTTCGTATATTCAAGTTGAGTAACTGAAGCAACAAGGGTTACAAAAATGACAAGGATCTCCTTTATATAAGAGGGGAATCCCAACATAATAATGAATTAATTAAGTAAAAAGATATGGAGATGGGACAGCTAAATGACACCCTGACTCGGATTCGAAGTAGATCAGCAGACTCTGTCAGCCCTAGGCGCATGCTTTGGGAACTTCCCATTTCTACCACTACTGTGATCATTGCTACTATAGGGTCGAGTGCGGATGATCCTCGAGGGAAGATGCTCGACCATGGCCTTGAGCCTTCGAGATGACTTTCCTTAGCGCTTTAATGATTAGGAATTGGACCCTCTGATTTTGCCGTACACAGGTAGTCCCCGCGTTTCTTAGAGAGGAGCGACAAGAAATGATTTTGACATCTGACTCTTCGGATTTCCCATGATATCGTCGTACCAATAGAAAATGACCTATGATGTAAGCCTTTGTGAAAACTAGGGCGGCCCATGGAATTGTCTTTTCAGTGCCATTCAATGTACTGCCGATTCCCATTCTTCAAAGCAATAGTGCCGCTGTCGACTCGATTTTCAATAAAGCATTAATTATGCTTGTCGATCTGTCTTTCGAAGGCATTGATGGCGTTGCTGGTTGCATTATTACCCCTATAAATGGGGGCCTTCCGATACTATCTTTTTATCCAAGTGTTTCTCCATATTTATCCATTCTTTTCTTCTTACCATCCTTAACCATTGTCGTTTACTGTGTTTGAGGCTCATGGCCTCATAATTTTAAGGTGGTATTTCCGTCAGCCATGCCGTGGCCTCTCTCCTGGGCTTTCTTTAGTCGATCGAGATTGTGCTATTTTGTTGATGTTGTTGTTATCGTCGTCGGATTGTCTTTCTACACTGTTCTTTCGCAGATGGCGAGAACACGTGCTTCCTCTTCTACCGCGTAGCAGCCCGAGCCCCCAGCAGCAACTCCTGTGAGGGGCAGAGGCCGAGGCCGTGCCAGAGGCCGAGGCAGGGGTAGAGCTCAGCCCCGGGCAGCAGTCCCAGAGGTGGAGCTTCATATTGACTATGATGAGGAGGTTCCAGCCCCAGCAGCTCCGGCGGGCCCAGCTCAGGTTCCAGGAGGGGTCATGGTCACCCCAGATCTTCAGGACGCTTTAGTCAGATTGGCAGGCTTTATGGAGAGTGTCACTAGAGCGGGTTTGCTGCCAGTAGCACCAGCCACTTCTCAGGCTAGAGGAGGGGTTCAGACTCCTGCTACACGTACTCCAGAGCAGGTAGTTCCCCATGCTCATGTCCCAGTGGTTCAGCCAGCCGTGACAGCTCAGCCAGGTATTGCAGCCCAGGCTGGCGATGGAGTGGCTATGTCCTCGGATGCCTTGTAGAGACTTGATCGGTTCTCCAAGCTCTTCACTACCACATTCAGCGGTGCTTCATCAGAGGATCCACAAGATTTCTTATTCAGCTGCCATGAGATCCTTAGGACCATGGGTATTATGGAGACCAATGGGGCCGATTTTGCCACCTTTCGGCTTGCAGGATCCGCCAAGACTTGGTGGAGGGACTATTGTTTGTCTAGACCAGCAGGATTGCCATCATTGACATGGGATTAGTTCGCAGAGTTATTTTTGGAGAAGTTTCTCTCAGTTACTCAGCGGGAGGCACTTTGCAGGCAGTTTGAGCGCCTCCAGCAGGGCTCCATGACAGTCACCCAGTATGAGACTCGGTTCATTGATTTGGCACGCCATGCTATTGTTATACTCCCCACAGTGCGACAGAGGGTGCGGAGGTTTATTGATGGATTGATTCAGCCGATCTGTCTCCAGATGGCTATGGGAGCCGGTAGTGAGATTTCTTTTTAGGAGGTGGCCAATACTTCCCGCAGAGTTGAGATGGCCCTTGCACGAGGAGGTGGTCATGTGTCGGATAACAGGCCTCATCATTCTGGTAGGTTCAGTGGTACCTCGTCTGGAGGTAGGGATTCTTATGGTAGAGGCCATTCACCGAGGCCCTTTCAGTCAGCACTCCATGTTTCTCATGGTACTCCAAGCGGTGGTGGTTCTCAGTGGCATTTTTCTAATCAGCAGCCCATCAGTGCACCTACACTTTAGAGCTTCCGGGGAGGACATTCAGGTTGACAGGGCTAGCAGTATCAGCAGTCGAGGGCTTGTTATGGTTGTGGTGACCCCAGTCACATTGTAAGATTTTGTCCTCGAGCCTCGGGCAGCTCTCAGCAGCAGGGTCCTTGTCCCATGATACAAATACAAAAAATATGTTGCATTTGCATGCGAGATTTAATTTTACATTTTTTATATAGATAAATGGTATAGATTGTGTTCTATATCTTCCTACTACGCAATGCGTCTAGTTGTTACAACATGTTTCCTTGTAGCTTAGTAGTGTCACATTCATGCAATGAGTCACTGAATATTTTCTTTAGTAGTAACCAATATGAGTCATGCTTAGAAGAAAGGAAAAGAAGATCCCATTTACCTTAAAAGGCAAGCTATGCATTGATTTACTTGTGATGTGCATGTTAAGTCAATCCCGTGTTTATTGAGTCAGTCCCTTGCCTGTTGAGTCACTCCCTTGCCTGTTGAGTCACTCCCTTGCCTGTTGAGTCAGTTTCGTGCCTGTTGAGTCAATCTCGTGCCTGTTGAGTCAGTCTCATGCTTGTTGAGTCAATCTCGCATCGGTTGAGTCAATCTCGTGCCTGTTGGGTCAATCCCTTACTTGTTGAGCCAATCTCGTGTCTGTTGAGCCAATCTCGTGCCTGTTTTGTCAGTACCGTGCCTGTTGAGCCACTCTCGTACCTGTTGAGTCAATCTCGTTCCTGTTGAGTCAAACTCGTGGCTGGTTATTTCATGATGATCAGTCCCGAGGTTAACAAGCAGGATACAAGTATGTTCGGTCCCGGTGGTTAAATAACATAAAGCTTTAGGGGTTAACTTAGGTATCCTAGCCTAAGAATGTCAATTTTAGGCATAAGGGGGTTCTAAAGGATTGAATAGGGACAAGTGTTAGTGGATTTGGAAAATTTAGGAGACAATGTTAAGTATGATTAAAATAGTTAAAAGATACTAATAGTGGAAGACTACTTTCTGATTTTAAGGGATGAAATAAGCTAGTTAATTGTCCACTAGTTGCCTAAAATCAGGAGAAAAAAAGAGTTTGAGAGGATATATAATATGGGATACATTCTGAAAGAAGTGGGGGTTTTTTTTAGACATTCTGCCATACACACACATACACTGATAAAACACTTTGAAAATCTGAGAGCTGAGGGGACTCACACACGCATACTGAAAGACTGAAAAAGAATACTGAGGGTCAAGGAGAGTTCTTAAGGCATTCGGCTCTAAAATGTCATTTTAAGAATTGGGATACCTTAAGAGTTTGAGAGAGCTGGTCAGTTGTTTAAAGCATAGGAAAGGTTGAAAAGAAAAGGCATGTTCACATTCAATAGAGTCTTTGTGGTTGTTTTGCAATTGTTGTTTTGTTTTACAACTTTCCGGGCTGAGTTTGTGGCTATTCGAACTTCAAATTGCTGTTGTGAATTGTTGCTGTGACTGCTGTGTTACCGCTGCTGATTGCTCTTTCTTCATTATACCTCATTTCCAGGTACCTATTCGAATCAAGTGTTGATGTAACTTTGAAGTTAAAATGCTGAGAAATTTGCTTCCTGGAACATGTGTTTTCAGTTGTCATAACGAAATAGATAGTGGATGAGTTGCATTTGTGTAGTTTTACTTTGATTTATGTTATAAAACTTGGACTGCCTAATTAGGATTACTTCTGCTATCAGACTGTAAAATTTGCACTTAAATCGGATCGCTTAGGACTGTAATTTTTAGTTATTAGTTATAGATATAGTATGGTTTAGTATTGATTTCATTTTAATATTGTGTTAAGGATGCAAAATCGGGACCGGATTGAACTCGTAATTGATTTAGAAAATAGCATGTGGTGCCGGTTTCATTTTCAAATTCAGTTTAAATAAGTATTCCAAACAGTTCAGCATGGCAATAGTGAATACTAGCAGCTTAGTTATTAATGTCACTCCCTTGTTTAATTGAATTCATTGTTCCCACACTAGTAAAAATTGTATACTAAGATCCACAGCTCGCCCAACCAGCTAGAGGAGGGGGTAGGGATCATAGAGGTGGAGGTAGAGACCGTAGAGGTGGAGCTCGGACCGATAGAGGTAAAGGTCACCCAGTAGCCGATCGTCCAAGAGACATGGTTTAGGGAGGTGGGGCCCAGCCCCGGTGTTATGCTTTGCCAGCCGGGTCAGAGGTTGAGTATTCAAATGCTGTTATTACAGGTACTATTCTGGTCTGTGATAGGGATGCTTCAGTTCTATTTGACCCAGGGTCTACGATTTCATATGTGTCGTCTTATTTTACACCCTACCTGGTCTATGCCTAGTAATGTTTTGGGTATCCCTGTTTATGTATCTACACCAGTGGATGATTTTATAGTGGTCGACCAAGTTCATCGTTCCTGTGTGGTAGTGTTTGAGGGTCTTGAGACCCGTGTTGATTTATTGCTCTTAGACATGGTGGATTTCGACGTCATATTAAGGATGGATTGGTTGTCCCCGTATCATGCTATCTTGTATTGTCACGCCAAGACCGTGACCTTGGCTTTGCCAGATTTGTCCCGATTGGAGTGGAGAGGGACCCCAGGACATGCCACCCGCAGTGTTATTTCATATGTAAAGGCTCGATGCATGGTCGAGAAGGGGTGTTTAGCTTATCTGGCGTACGTTCGCGATTCCAGCACATATGTTCCTTCTATTAACTATGTTCCTATTGTTCAGGAGTTCCCCGAGGTTTTTCCTTCAGACCTGCCGGGTATGCCGCCCAATAGGGATATTGATTTTTTTATTGATCTGGCCCCAGGCACGCAGCCCATTTCTATTCCGCTGTATCGTATGGCCCCGCCAGAGTTGAAGGAGTTAAAGGACCAGTCACAAGATTTGCTAGAGAAGGGTTTTATTAGGCCTATCATTTCTCCTTGGGGTGCGCCAGTATTATTTTGTGAAGAAAAAAGATGGATCGATGAGGATGTGCATTCATTACCGGTAGTTGAACAAGGTGACGATAAAGAACAAGTATCCACTGCCGAGGATTGATGACTTGTTTGACCAGCTTCAGGGTGCAAAGGTGTTTTCAAAGATAGACTTGAGATCGGGCTACCTTAGCTGAGGATTAGGGCGTCTGATATCCTAAGACAACATTCCGCAATCGGTATGGGCATTATGAGTTTCTGGTCATGTCATTTGGGCTGACCAATGCCCCAACAACATTTATGGAGTTGATGAACCAAGTGTTCACACCTTACCTAGACTTGTTCGTGATAGTCTTTATTGATGATATTCTGGTGTACTTCCGCAGCCAGGAGGAGCACGAGCAGCACCTCAGAGTGGTTCTTCAGACTCTAAAGGATACTCAGTTGTATGCTAAGTTCTCGAAGTGTGAGTTCTGGTTGATTTCGGTTAAATTTCTGGGTCATGTTGTATCAGCAGAGGGTATTCAGGTGGACCCAAAGAAGATTGAGGCAATCAAGAACTGGCCTCGACCAGCATCAGCTACTGAGATTCGGAGTTTCTTGGGGTTAGCAGGTTATTGTCGCTGGTTCGTAGAGGGAGTTTCATCCATAGCAGCCCCAATGACCAGGTTGACCCAAAAGGGTGCCCAGTTTAGATGGTCGGATGAGTGTGAGGCGAGCTTTCAGAAGCTCAAGACAGCTCTGACTTCGGCACCGATATTGGTTTTGCCCACAGGCTCAGGGCCTTATACAATTTATTGTGATGCTTCCCGAATTGGGCTTGGTGCGGTATTGATACAAAATGGTAGAGTCATTGCTTATGCTTCGAGGCAATTGAAGATCCGCGAGAAGAATTATCTAGTCCACGATCTAGAGTTGGCCGCCATTGTTCATGCTTTGAAGATTTGGAGGCATTACTTATATGGTGTGACGTGTGAGGTGTACATTGATCACAAGAGTCTGCAACACTTGTTCAAGTAGAAGGAGTTGAACTTGAGATATCAGAGGTGGTTGGAGCTATTGAAGGATTATGATGTTACTATTTTGTACCACCCGAGAAGAGCCAATGTGGTGGGCGATGCATTGAGTAGGAAGTCTGCCAGCATAGGTAGTCTTGCTTATGTTTCGGTCAGCCAGATACTGCTTTCTTTGGATATTCAGGCCTTGGCCAATCGGTTTGTGAGGTTGGACATTTCTGAGCCTAGCAGAGTGTTAGCTTGCACGGTCGCTTGTTCTTCATTATCGGAGCGTATTCGTGATCGGCAATTTGAAGATCCTCATTTGTGTGTCCTGAGAGACACGGTGCAGCGTGGACGTGCCACAAAAGTGACTTTAGATGACGATGGTGTTTTGAGGTTTCAGGGGCGAGTTTGTGTGCCCAATGTCGATGGGATTCGAGAGTTGATCTTTGCGGAGGCCTATAGTTCGCGGTATTCTATTCACCCGGGCACCGCGAAGATGTATCAGGACTTGCGGCAGCATTATTGGTGGCGTAGGATGAAGAAAGATATTGTTGCATATGTGGCTCGATGTTTGAACTATCAGCATGTTAAGTATGAGCATCAGAGGCCTGGTGGTTTGTTTCAGAGGATTGAGCTTCCCGAGTGGAAGTGGGAGAGGATTACCATGGATTTTGTTACTGGACTTCCGATGACTCGGAAGAAGTTTGATGCTATTTGGGTCATTGTTGATAGGCTGACCAAGTCAGCGCATTTTATTCCTGTTGCAGCCACTTATTCATCGGAGAGGTTAGTTGAGATCTACATCCCAGAGATTGTTTGCCTTCATGGGGTGCCTGCATCTATCATTTCGGATCGGGGTACGCAGTTTACCTCGCACTTTTGGAGAACAGTTCAGCAGGAGTTGGGCACCCAGGTTCAGTTGAGCACAGCGTTCCATCCTCACACGGAAGGACAGTTGAGAGGACTATTCAGATATTGGAGGATATGCTCCGAGCCTGTGTCATTGATTTTGGAGGCTCATGGGACCAGTTTTTGCCTTTAACAGAGTTCGCCTACGACAACAGCTACCAGTCCAGCATTCAGATGGCTCCATATGAAGCATTGTATGGTAGGCGATATCGGTCTCCAGTCTGATAGTTTGAGCCGTGAGAGGCTCGGTTATTGGGTACATATTTAGTTTAAGAGGCCTTGGATAAGGTCAAGGTCATTCAGGACAAGCTTAGTTTGGCTCAGTCGTGGCAAAAGAGTTATGCGGATCGCAAGGTTCGAGATGTAGCTTTCATGGTTGGTGAGTGATTATTGCTCCGTGTATCGCCTATGAAGGGCGTGATGAGATTCGGGAAGAAGGTCAAGCTTAGCCCTAGATTTATTGGTCCATTTGAGATCCTCGATCATGTGGGAGAGGTGGCTTATAGACTTGCATTGCCAACTAGCATGTCAGCCGTGCATCCAGTGTTTTATGTGTCCATGCTTCGAAGGTATCACGGCGATCCAGCCCACGTGTTAGATTTAAGCACTGTCTAGTTGGACAAGGATCTATCTTACAAGGAGGAGCCGGTAGCTATCTTAGACCGGCAGGTTCGACAGTTGAGGTCGAAGAGTTTTCCTTCAGTGCGTGTCCAGTGGAGAGGTCAACCTCCTAAGGCATCGACCTGGGAGTCCGAGTATGATATACAGAGCCGTTATCCACATCTATTTCCTGACTCAGGTACTTCTTTCTTTTGTCCGTTCGAGGATGAATGATTGTTTTAGAGGTGGAGAATGTGACGACCCAATGGGTCATCACTGGATTTCTCTCTTTTTCCGCTCCGAGGCCTTGAAAACCTCACTTTTAGTTGCCTCAATTTGCAGGCACAGTCCGGGCGCGTAGCCGGAAAGATTATATGTTAAATTCTGTGAAAATTTTCAAAATGTGGCTTTAAAATGATTAAAGTTGACTTCGGTCAATATTTTTGGTAAACGGACCCGGACCCGTGATTTGACGATCCCGGAGGGCCGTAGAAAAATATGGGACTCGGGCATGTGCCTGGAGTCAAAATCCGAGGTCTAGAACCCGAATAAAAGAATTTTTCTGTGAAATTAATTTTCTGAAATTATTAAGGAAAATGGAAATGAAAATTGATTAAAAGATTATGGTATCGGGCTCATATTGTGGTTCCGACGCCCGGTACAAGTCTTAAATATGCGTTAAGCGCTTTCTGTAAAGTTTGGTCAAAATCGGACGTCATTTGACGTGTTTCGGACCTAAATATCTAAAGTTGGAAGTTTATGAAGTTAGAATGAAAATGATAATTTTGAGGTTTGATCCATTGATTTTGATGTTGTTTTGGCGATTTGATCGCTCGGTTAAGTCCGTATGAGGTTGTTGAGTTAGTGTGTGTGTTTGGTTAGGAGCCCCGAGGGCTTGGGAGTGATTTGGAGGTGGTTCGGAGTGTTTTTGAACTTAGGAAAAGATCAGATTTTTGCTGCAATTTTCACTCAGGCATTTTGTTCTTCGCGAACGCGGCCCCAGGCTCGCGTTCGTAGTGCTTTGGTGTCCCCCTCTTATGCGTTCGCGGCCCACTTCCCGTATTCACGTAGTTCATTTAAACCCTTCACCGCGTTCGCGTTTACCTCCTCGCGTTCACGTAGACCAACCCCCAGGGCCCCCACCAAATTCCTCTTCACGTTCGCATCACACCATCGCGAACGCGATGCCCCCAGTTTCTCTTCATCGCAAACGCGTCCTCTTAGTCGCGATCGCGTAGGGTAAAAACCCTTCAGTGATTTTTTTTTTAAAACAGAACATTAGATACGGGATTTTCTCCATTTTTCTCACACGGACTCTTCTTCCTCACCCTCCATAGATGACTTTTAAGGACCTTTCCACCATAACTTCATAGGTAAGTGTTCCTAACCTCATTTTCTCTCAATTTCATCAACTAATCACTAATTTCTAAGCCTAAAACATGAAATCAAGATAGAAATTAAGGGCTTTGGTTAGAGTTAGGGTTTTGAGAATTTTGGGTGATTCAACCTTAATTTGGGGTCGAATCATAAAACAAATTGTATATTTGAACTCGTGGAGTTATGGGTGACTAGGTTTTGGTCCGAGCCTCGTGTTTGGACCATGTGGGCCCGGTGTCGAATTTTGGT
>MU714413.1:15472-28561 GCA_026770625.1 Nicotiana glauca
CATGTTTGATTATATTTGCACGAAGGGTCATTCTGTGCCATGTTTTGATTATATTTGCATGAAGGGTCATTCCGTGCCATGTTTTGATTATTTATGCACGAAGGGACATTACTATAATTGTATGAAGGATCATTCCGTGCCATGAAATGAGAGTTATGTGAGGGAAAGCATGAAGGGTGATGCTGTGCATTTTATTTGATTGCTTTTGGTGAGAATGAGAGTAAAAGCATGAAGGTTGATGCTGTGCAACTGTTGATTTTCCTGGTTTTGTTATTCATTGTTATTGCCCTGTTTCTTAATTAAGTTGTTGATTTTATATCCGGATCGTACTCCCCCATAGCATGCTTCCCTCCCTTTTAACTATTTAATTTTGGTATTCTTTCCTTTTATTGCATATATATATATATATATATATTGAACTGCACAGGTTGATTTGGTAGTCTTGTCTAGCCTCGTCACTACTTCGTCGGGGTTAGGCCAGGCCCTTACCAGCACATGGGGTCGGTTGTGCTGATGCTACACTTCTGTTCTTTTTGCACAGATCACGGTACCGGAGCAGCTTTTGGATCACAACAGTAGTATATTGATCGGGAGCTGACTTAGTCCCGGGACTTATGAGGTAGCCTAGCTGGCGTTCGCAGACGAAGTCGCTTTCCACACTTTCAGTTTATTTTCATTGTACCGAGACAGACATTATGTAATTTCTATTCAGACTTGTTTGTAGCACTCTTTAGTGGTTCGTGAGATAGCGACACCAGTCTTGGGTAGAGAAATATTAAACTTCCGCATTTTGGGTTTTCAGTTAGTTATGTTTTAAAGACTTTCGCTTTATTTAAATGACTCGTTATCATTATTATTGTTGGGTTGTTATTAGGAAATGTTTAAATGCTTGGCTTGCCTAGATCCAACACTAGGCGCCATCACGAATCCCGATGGTGGGAAATCCGGGTCGTGACACTTAACTGTCTTAAATGTTTTAACTGCTCACTCGAATTCTGTGTAGCATGTTTAGGGTAGAATTACCTGTTTTCCTTGATACGAACCTGAATAGAACTGTAGACTTCCATCTTGGGCCTGTTGTGTGTATTGATTGGGTTGTGTATTTACTTTGGGACTACGGAATGGTATTCCGGGACATCCCCCTGCGTATTTATATTTGGGACTATGGGACGGTATCCTGGGAGATCCCCATGTACTAGATATTTTTTTGGGACTACGGATCGTTATTCCGGGAAATTCCCCTGAACATTTATGATTTGGACTACGGGACGGTATCCTGGGAGATTCTTTGCACATTTATGTTTGGGACTATGGGACTTTATCCTGGGAGATCCCCTGTTGATGTTTCTCTATGTACTGAGTTATTCGTTCTGTGATTTCATCTTTATTGATTGTTAGTAGTTCAATTACACTGTCATATTTCTTACTGTTTTTACCTTATTATATGTATATAACTAGTAGGGCCCTGACCTTCCTCGTCACTACTCGACCGAGGTTAGGCTTGGTATTTACTGGGTACCGCTGTGGTGTACTCATGCCCCTTCCTGCACATGTTTTTCGTGTGCAGATCCAGGTTCTTCTGCTCATCCATACTATCTGTGAAGCGAGGAGATTCAAAGGGAACAAGGTATATCTGGCGCATTCGCAGACCTAGAAGTCACTCTCTTCTCTCCCTTCAGTTATAGGCTTTTCCCTGTATTTTCCTTATTAGTAGACTTCATGAGTTAGAAACCTTGTGTTTTTTTCTTTAGCTTGTGATTCATGAGATTCTGGGTTTTGGGAGTGTTTTTGTTCAGTTTGAGAGAGTGATATGTATATGCCGAGCGGGATAATAACCTTATTTATTATATTACCCATAAATTGCTAGTTTCCTATCTTTTAATTCTTTTTTGCTAATTGTTAGGCTTACCTAGTCGTAGAGACTAGGTGCCGTCACGACAATTCACGGAGGGAGAACTTGGGTCGTGACAAGTTGGTATCAGAGCTCTAGGTTCATAGGAGTCATGAATCATATGTCGGTTTATTAGAGTCTCACGAATCGGTACGGAGACGTTTGTACTTATTTTCGAGAGGGTTTGTAACTGTTAGGAAAACTCCATTTCATTTGATTTCCTTATCATCCAAGATTTTTATTATCAAAATTCTAAACTTTTGATTTCTATTCTCTCACAGATAATGAGGACATGTGCTACCGCAGACGATCAGACACCCACGCCCTCTGCTAGAGCCGCCAGAGGTCGGGGTTGGGGTAGAGGCCGAGGACACGCACATGGTACAGCTAGAGCACCCACGCGAGCTGCTACAGAGAAGCCACCAACAGCTTCAGCCGGAGCCCAGGCACCTGATACGCCTACTGCTACTACTACTCCAGCTCTTCAAGAGACCCTTGCACAGTTCATGTTCATGTATACCACTCTAGCACATGCAGGGTTGATTCCCTTGCTGCAACCACATCTCAGGGTGGGGGAGGAGTATAGACTCCCGCCTCCCGCACCCCAAAGCAGCGAGTTCAGGTTGATAAGATCTCAGAGGTTATACCGGTACCGCCCGTATCCCCAGTTCAGCCCGAGGATAGGGCAATAGCTTCAGAGGAGGAGCTGCGGAGGCTTGGGAAGTTCAAGAAGTACCAGCCTCCTACATTCAGTGGTCTAGCATCAGAGGATGCTCAGGGATTTTCTGAGGAATGCCACCATATCCTCTACACTATGGGTATATCAGGGTCGAGTGGGGTTTCTTTCATTGCCTTCCAGCTTCGAGGAGCAGCCTATCAGTGGTGGCGTACTTTTGAGTTAGACAGTCCGGCTGAGGCAACTTCCCTTATATGGATCGAGTTTTCAGGTATGTTCTTGATGGAATATATCCCTCAGAGCCTCAGGGACGCATGGCGGGTGAAGTTTGAGCATCTGTGCCAGGGTTCTATGACTGTTTCGGAGTTTTTTGTCCGTTTCTGTGACTTGGCTAGGCATACACATGCCTTGGTTTCTACGGTTCGCGAGAGAGTTCATCGGTTTATTGAGGAACTTATTCCCAGCATCAGATTTAGCATGGCCCAAGAGTTGGAGATGGATATTTCTTATTAGCAGGTAGTGAGCATTTCTAGGAGAGTAGAAGGCATGCATGCTCGGGATAGAGAGAAGATAGGCCAAGAGGTCTCGAGAGTTGGGCCATTATTCTGGTGCCTGTGCCCCTGCTGCAATTCATCCTGGTAGGGGTTATATGAGTCTCCCCATTCATTCAGCTCTTCCAATAGCCAGTGGTATTCCATCTCCTTCTAGACCTTAGGAGCCTTATTATGCACCTCAAATATCAAGTGCGCCTCCTGCATGGGGTGCTTTCAGTGGTTAGTCTAGCTGACCTAACCTGAGCCAGTCACAGTTGCCACATCCTAGCAGAGCTTGTTTTGAGTGTGGCGACATACGCCATATGGGGAGGGATTGCCCTAGACTTAGGAGGGTTGCACCTCCACAGACTTTTCAGCCATAACATGCTCCGGAGGATTCCCAAGCTATGATTACAGCACCAGTTGCAACCCCACCTGCCCAGCTAGCTAGAGGTGGAGGTCAGGGAGGTAGAGGTTGCCCTAGAAGGGGAGTCCAGTCCAGATACTATGCCCTTCCTGCCCATACTGAGTCTGTTGCCTCTGATTCTGTCATCACAGGTATTGTTCTAGTCTGTCATAGAGATGCATTGGTTCTATTCGATCCAGGCTTCACTTATTCTTATGTGTCCTCTTATTTTGCCCCGTATTTGGGTGTATCTCGTGATTCCTTGAGTTCCCCTATTTATGTTTCTACTCCCATGGGAGATTTTCTTGTTGTGGACTGTGTTTAATGGTCGTGTTTGATTTCTCTTAGTGGTTTTGAGACCAGAGCCGATTTATTATTGTTCACCTTGGTAGATTTTGATGTTATCTTGGGCATGGACTGGTTGTTACCCCATTATGCTATTCTTGATTGTCATGCCAAAACTGTGATGCTGGTTATTCCAGTTGTACCTCAAGTAGAGTGGAGGGGAGGCCAGGGCTCGATCCTGCACAATTCAGACCATCTAGTATCTATTTAATTTACTTAATGCACTCACAAGCCTTCACATCGCTTATCTTAGATCACACTACCAGTAGAGCTATTTCATTTCTTAAAGCTCAGCGAATGGTTGGGGAGTGGTATGACGCGTATCTAGCTTATGTGAGGGACGTCGGTATTGTTACCCCTGCAGTTGATTCAGTCCCAGTAGTACAGTATTTCTCTAATGTGTTTCCAGCTGATCTTCCGAGCATGCCGCCCAACAGAGATATTGATTTTGGTATTGATCTGTTGCTGGGAACTTAACCCATTGCTATTTCTTCTTACCATATGGCTCTTCCTAAGTAGAAAGAGTTGAAGGAACAGTTACAGGAATTGCTTGATAAGGGCTTTATTCGGCCTAGTGTGTTACCGTGGGGTGCTCCTGTCTTGTTTGTAAAGAAGAAGGATGGTTCTATGCGTATGTGCATTTATTATCGCCAGTTGAACAAAGTTACAGTAAAGAACTGGTATCCTTTGCCTTGTATTGATGACCTGTTTGATCAGTTACAGGGTGCTCGAGTGTTTTCTAAGATTGACTTGCGTTCAGGTTATCATCAGTTGAAGATTCAGGAGCCAGATATCCCGAAGACTACTTTCAGGACTCGGTATGGTCTTTACCAGTTCCTTGTTATGTCATTTTTGGCTAACCAATTCCTAGCAGCATTTATGCATTTGATGCACAATGTATTCCGGCCATATCTTTACTTGTTCTTCATTGTCTTTATTGATGACATTCTTGTATACTCTGTAGTCGGGAGGATCATGAGCAGCACCTGAGGACAATGCTTCAGACTTTGAGAGAAAAGAAATTATATGCGTAGTTCTCAAAATATGAGTTCTGGTTGGATTTCGCAGCATTCTTGGGTCACGTAGTATTGAGTGAGGGGATCAAGGTGGATCCGAAGAAGGTAGAAGCAGTGCAGAGTTGGCCCAAACCATTCTCAGCTACAGATATCCAAATTTTTCTTTGCTTGATGGGTTATTACATCCGATTTGTTGAGGGATTTTTATCTATTGCAGCACCTATGACCAGGCTGACCCAAAGGGTGCTCCGTTCAGGTGGATGTAGGAGTGTGAGGAGAGCTTCCAGAAGCTCAAGACAACTTTGACTATAGCCCAGTATTGATATTGCCTACAGGTTCGGGGTCTTACACTGTCTATTGTGATGCCTGGATGATTTGCCTTGGAGCGGTATTGATACAGGACGGTAGGGTGATTGCCTATGCGTCCAGACAATTGAAGGTGAATAAGAAGAATTATCTTGTTCATGATCTCGAGTTAGCTGCTATTATTCACGCCTTGAAGATCCGACATCATTATTTATATGGTATTCCTTATGAGATCTATACTGATCATCGGAGTTTACACCATATGTTCAAGTAGAAAGACCTTACATCAGAGGAGGTGGTTAGAGTTGTTGAAGGACCTTGATATCACTATCTTGTATCACCCAGGCAAGGCCAATGTGGTGGCCGACGCTGAGTCTTCAGGCGGAGAGTTTAGGTAGTTTGGCTTATCTACCAGCAGCGGAGAGGCCCATGGCAATGGATGTTCAGGCCTTAGCTAGCTAGTTTGTAAGATTTGATCTTTCTAAACCCAGTCGGGTCGTTGCTTGTGTAGTTTCTCGGTCTTCCTTGTTTGATCGTATCAGAGAGCGTCATTATCATGACCCTCATTTGGTTGTCCTCAAGGATAAGGTCCTGCATGGTGATGCCAGAGATGTGACCATTGCTGATGACATGGTATTGAGGATGCATGGTCGGACATGTATACCCAATGTTGATGGGCTTCGGGAGTTGATTTTGGAGGAGGCCCATAGTTCGTGGTATTCCATCCATCCGGATGCCGCGAAGATGTACCAAGATTTGAGGCAGCACTATTGGTGGAGGAGGATGAAGAAATATATAATTGGGTTTGTAGCTCGGTGCCTCTTGTCAGCAGGTGAAGTATGAGCACCAGAGACCGGGTGGCTTGCTTCAGCAGATAGAGATTCTAGAGTGGAAGTGGGAGCGAATCACCATGGACTTCGTAGTTGGACTCCCACAGACTTTAAGGAAGTTTGATGCCATGTGGGTGGTTATGGATCGGCTAACCAAGTCCCCACACTTCATTCCTGTGTGTACTACCTATTCTTCAGAGTGGTTGGCTGAGATTTATATCCGGGAGATTATGGTCTGCATGGTATTCCAGTTGCCATCATTTCAAATAGAGGTACTTAGTTCACATCCCGGTTCTGGAGGGCCGTACAGTATGACTTGGGTAATAGGGTGGAGTTGAGCATAACATTTCACCCCTAGATGGATGGATAGTCTGAGCGCACTATTTCGATTCTTGAGGATATGCTCCGTGCTTGTGTGATGGAGTTTGGAGGCTCTTGGAATCAGTTCTTATCATTTACGGAGTTAGCCTACAACAACAGTTATCAGTCCAGCATTCATATGGCACCGTATGAGGCTCTGTATTGTAGGTGGTGTAGATCCCTAGTAGGTTGGTTTGAGCTGGGTGCGGCTAGATTATTGGTCACAAACTTGGTTCAGGACGCCTTGGAGAAGGTTAAGGTGATTCAGGATAGACTTCTCATAGACCATTCCAGACAAAAGAGTTATGCGGACCGGAAGGTTCGCAATGTTTCATTTATGATTGAAGAGCGGGTCTTTCTTCGGGTTTTGCCTATGAAGGGCGTTATGAGATTCAGGAAGAAGGGAAAATTGAGTCCTAGGTTTATCAGTCCCTTTGAGGTATTGCGACGTGTTGGGGAGGTTTCTTTTGAACTTTCCTTACCTCCCAGCTTGACAGGAGTTCATCCGATATTTTATGTTTGGATGCTCCAGAGGTATCACGGTGATCCGTCGCACGTGTTGGATTTCAGTTTAGTCTAGTTGTACAAGAATCTATCTTATGTTAAGGAGCTAGTGGCCATATTGGACAGGAAGGTTCGAAAGCTGAGGTCAAAGAGCATTGCATCAGTAAAGGTTCTGTAACGGGGTCAGCCGGTCGAGGAGGCAACTTGGGAGACCGATCAGGATATGCGTAGCCATTATCCTCATCTTTTTACCACTTTAGGTATATCTCTATGCTAGTTCGAGGACAAACGAATGTTTTAAAAAGGGGAGGATGTAAAGACCTGACCGATCATTTTGAGAATTTACGCCTTCATCTCCTATTAACTGTTTCCCCCGTGTTTATTTCTTCTATTGTGATTTGTTGGGATGATTCATTTTGAGTTTTAGAGTATTTTGGGACACTTAGTCTCTAAATGAGAGCTTCAGCTTTAGAATTTGGATCATAGTCGGAACAGTGTGAAGACGGCTTCAGAATGGAATTTCGTTGATTCTGTTAGCTTCATTGGGTGATTTTGGGCTTAGAGGCGTGTTTAGATTATGTTTTGGAGGTCCATAGCTTATTTAGGCTAGAAATGCCGAAAGTTGAATTTTTTAAGTTTCCGAATTGATAGTGAAAATTTGATATCGAGGTCGGAATCCGATTTCGAAAGTTGGAATAGTTCCACAGTGTTAAATGTGACTTGTGTGCAAAATTTGGGGTCAATCAGACATGGTTTGTTTGGTTTCAGCATCGGTTGTAGAATTCTTGAGATTTCAAGTTCATTAGGCTTGGATTGGAGGGTGATTCATGATTTTAGCATTGTTTGATGTGATTTGAGCGTTCGAATAAGTACCTATGATGTTTTAGGATTGGTTGGCATATTTTGTTGAGGTCTGGGGGCCTCGGGTGAGTTTCGAATGCTTAACGGAATTGAATTTGGACTTAGGCCATTTTGTGATGTGCTGAACCTGTTGGTTTTGCACCTATGGAGTGTGGACCGCAGTTGTGGCACCGCAGAAGCGGTTTGGTAACCACGGATGGGTTCTGAGGCTTGGAGATCAATTATCGCAGATGCGGCTCAAGGACCGCAAAAGAGGAACTGCATCTGCGAGTAAAAGGGTGCCGATGAGGAATCTGGAAGCTTATTCAATTTCCGCAGTCTGAGCCGTAGAAGCCGGACCGTAGGTGCGGTTGTCCCCTCACAGAAGCGGAAATCGCTAGGCTGAAAAGAGTGAAATCGAGGGGTTGAGTTCATAACTTCTAAAATTAATTTTGAACTCGGTAGAAGGCGATTCCTTGAGAGATTTTGAAGGAGAACTATTGGGTAATGAATTCTAAATCTAATTTGGTTCTAAAACATTAATCTTTTGTTATTTTTCTCATCTAATTAAGGAATTTGAGGGTAGAAGTTTGGAAATGGGGGAAAACATTCTCCAATGGAAGTCTGAGTTTTGAATAAGAATTTGACGTCGGATTGGGATGATTTTTGTACGAGTGAACTCGTGAGTGAATGGGTGTTCATAATCGTAAATTTTACCCGATTGTGAGACGTGGGCCCATGGAGGATTTTTGGGCGTTTTTATATTTTCTTGCCTTAGATTCGATTCCTTTAGCTAAACTAGTTGTTTGTAGTTATTTTTACATTATGAAATTGATTTAATTAGATTTGGGCCAGTCAGAGTTGGATACTCGTGGAAAGAACGTGATATCAGATTGATTTTGAGCTGGTTCGAGGTAAATGGCTTGCCTAACCTTGTGTGGGGGAACTCGCCTTTGGATTTTGGTACTGTTGTTATATGAATGTCGTGTATGTGAGGTGACGAGTTCGTACATGTGCTAATTGTTGAAAAACCCCATTTTCATTAATTAAATATCTATGTTTTCCTCTAATTGAACAATACTAGTATATGAAGCCTCCTGTTTAGTTTAGGAAAGCATGCTTACGTGACTTAACTGTCTTAACTGCTTTAACTGCTTACTTGAATTCTGTGTAGCATGTTTAGGGTAGAATTACGTGTTTTCCTTGATGCGAACCTGAATAGAAATGTAGACTTCCTTCTTAAGACTATTGTTTGTATTTATTGGGTTGTGTATTTAATTTGGGACTATGGAACAGTATTCTGGGACATCACCCTGCATATTTATATTGGGACTACGGGACGGTATCCCAGGAGATCCCCCTGTACTGGATATTTATTTTGGGACTACGGATCGGTATTTCGAGAGACCCCCCCTACACATTTACGATTTGGACTACGGACGGTATCTCGGGAGATCCTCTGCACGTTTACATTTGGGACTACGGGACGTTACCTTGGGAGATCCCCTGATGATTTTTCAGTGTACTGAGTTATTCTTTATATGGTTTCATCTTTATTGACTGTCAGTAGTTCAATTATACTGTCATATTTCTTACTTTTTTTACCTTGTTATATGTATATAACCAGTAGGACCCTGACCTTCCTCTTCACTACTCGACCGAGGTGAGGTTTGGCACTTATTGGGTACCGCTATAGTGTACTCATGCCCTTTCATGCACATGTTTTTCGTGTGCAAATCCAGGTTCTTCTGCTCAGCCATACTATCCATGAGGCGAGGCAATTCAGAGACGTCAAGGTATATCTGGCGCATTCGCAGACCTATAAGTCCCTCTCTTCTCTCCCTTCAGTTATAGGCTTTTTCTCTGTATTTTCCTTGTTAGTAGACTTCTAGAGTTAGAAACCTTATGTATTTTCTTTATCTTGTGATTGATGAGATTCCGGGTTTTGGGAGTATTATTGTTCAGTTTGAGAGAGTGATATTGTATATGCCGAGCGGCATTATAACCTTCTTTTGTATATTGCCCATAAATTTCTAGTTTTGTATATTTTAATTCTTTTTCTGCTAATTGTTAGGCTTACCTAGTCGTGGAGACTAGGTGCCATCACGACAGTTCACGGAGGGAGAACTTGGGTCGTGACAGTTTGCTACTTTGTTCGACATGCTTTATTTCTGTACACACATAGAAACCATGCCTATAGGATATAACACATTTCACTTAACTTTCCTAATACCTGTACATTATTCAAAAACATGATTGTTTGACTAAATATTTTATATGCTCTCATGTCTACTTCTATATGATTATTAGATAACATGCTTATAGGGTTGTAATAATACATACCTTTTTAATACTTCTAGATACCATGACTATAAGGTCTTAACTAATTAGTTAATCGGATGCTTCTGTTGTTTTATTATACTCTCACCTAGACAACACAGGTATAGGATAAATATGACAAAATCAAGTTCAAATACCAACCGTTAGAAATCTTGCCTATAGGATATTGTTACTTGCCTAGAGAGCATGTCTATAGAATCAAACGTTGGTAACGCTAAGTTTTCTAATATCTCTCATTGCTCGTTGCGCAGACAACATAGAAATCCTATTTATAAGTTTTGTAACACTTGTAATCTGCAAATTAGTTAATTTGGAACATCAGCACTGCCTGTATGACATTTGAAATTAGAATCGTACAGAAATCATGCCTATAGAATAGTGTCACCCACCTAAGACGCCTATTTATAAAATCAACGCTAATAATCCTGAATCCGCAAACCGTTTACTGCCTCATCTCCTAAGCCATTTAGAATAATAACAATGTATATATGATGCTGGAATTAAGAATCACCTAGAAACCATGTGTATAGGACTTTAAGTCTCGATTATGAAACTATGTACTGCCTAAACTGCCCGCGTGCATTTGTTGTTTATGTGTGGAGGCTAATTTGGGCCTTGTTTACCTTGAAAATGGTATTAACAATTAGATTTGATTTTGTGATTCTTAAAATAGGTGATCTATTTTTATGCTAGTTATTAAGCAGTAGGTGTTAAGTGACGAGGTTAGAAAATAAGATAAGAAATGGAAGATAGCTTTAGAAACCAAACCAAACGGTTGAGAATCGGGGCCTCGAGCTAGCGCGTGCGGGGCCTCGATGTCGAGCCGGATGCTCGTAAGGGGTAAGTCGATGAAGGACTAACAGCCACTAGGCTTGTGATTGCAGCTCTTTATGACCAATAATAAGCACTAAATGAAGAACAATTAATGAGGTATAATAAATGTAAATAAAACAATAAATGCAAGCAATAGAGCCAAATAGTGAGTATGTTTTAGTTAGAGAGCAGAAAGAATGTTCTTGTATTGAATGAAGTATCTTGTGTTAGCAACAATCTTTACAAAGATGGTAAGGAACCCCTTTATAGATGAGGGGAACCCTAATATGGTACACGTGCATTTATTACATAAGTAACCAGTACGATCACCCAATCAGCCTGGCACAGGCTGTCACTGTCCGCGCAGACGTTGTCAGAAAAAGTACTGCTCCTAGGGAACTTCCTGCTCACTTGTGATAGGCACCGGTTTGTTCTACACCGATATCGGGCATGAAGAGACCTCGAAGACTTTGAACTCCATGCTATTCCCTCGATCCTTCGGGGTGAAATTGCGCAATGTCTCACTGATCTTAAAATTAGCCTTTCCGATTTTGGTCGCATACAGATAGTCCCCGCGTTTCTCAGAGATAAATGAAGAGAAAAAACCTCGAGATCTTGCCCCTTCAATAATTCCATCAAACAAAACATTCATGTCTTTCCAGATGACCGATATAACAGACAAGGCTTCTAAAGGTTGTGCCCACGTAAACCCCAAAATCTTCGAATTAATTAATAGTAGTTGGTTGTCTTGTAGTCTGCTCAATTAGGCTTCTATAAATACTCACGCCTTTGCACCTTCCTTTCTATTGTGCTATCATATTCCTAATAGAGTTTTTTCATCCTTCCTTTCTCCCGTATTCTTTTGGTAAAAATGGCGAACACTTCCGTCTCTATCTCTCATGAAGTTGTGCCTTCCTTTTCCACGCCCCCTCTGAAGGTAGAGTAGCAGCGTCTTCTGATGCTAGAACATATTATTTAGAGGTCTTTGAGACGACATCTAATTTCAAGGTCAAAAGACCTTCTTCGAAGCCGGGGCGAAGTGAGACCGCATCTCATCACGTCAGTTTAATAACGGACATTGAGTGGGTGAAAATCGACAATCGCTAGGGAAATGCGGTGTTAGTGGAGATTCCTTCTCGAGGGAGGATATAACGACTTATAAATCTGACTTCCTCAATGCCGCTAGATAGGCCCCTGTGATCCTTGACTTCTGTGAATGGTATCAAGTGACACTTATCCAAATTCATCCATCATTCTGGCGATGTTTACATGACCAGGTATTATGCGAATATGATTAGTGGGATGCCCTTAACTTTTGACCATTTGATTAGAATATATAGTTCTCGGCTTCTTCATGAGGGTCTAATTAAGATCCACTGGCGGGCCTCGAGGGCCCTCTTTACTTGTACCAATGAGGCTAGGAACAGGGGGTGGATGAGCCATTTTATCCGAGTTTGGATTTTGGACTTGATCCCCACAGAGAGGATGCCGTTCCCCGAAAGGTGGAACATGAAGCTTAAGTAATCGTACCTGGCTAACTACCCATTCCTTTATTGTGAATACATTCCCCCATGAACTGACTTCTTCTGCTGATACAGCTATCACTGTGTACCCCGATGCGGTAAGGAATCTTCCAACCTAGGTAGCTAAAATGGATTGGATTTGCCCATATGTCGAGCACGTGTGGCGCGATTTATCCAGGGTCCGATAGAAAGCCAAGGATCACGGTGAGACTTCATTCTCTGCTGTAGCTTTGATTCTACGAAAGACACTACTGATCGCATTCACATTCCTTGTGCTTATTTTTGCATTTGGGCAGGTCTGGGGAGGTCTTCTTGATGAGAGAAACTTCATCCGATGAAGCGGGTACCTCAAAACCTGATGAGGAAGGAAAAAGGTGAGGGAGCTCGTTGACTTATCTCTCAACACCCAAGAAGGCCAGAGTGGAAGGACCTAAGTATGATTTAGCAACCTTAACCCAAGAAGCATTGGGGAGTCCCTGAGTTGGCAGCGGAAAGAAAGATGATCCCTTGATAGCATCAAAGGGGGGACACGATCTGGCTGTTTTGCATATTGTTGAGTTGGCAACTTTTGAATCGCGGCTCGGTTCTTCCAAATCCTCACCATGGGCTGAAGAGGCCAATGAGGGTGTAATGGGATCCATCACAGAGCGGGTTGATGGCCAAAAATTTCCTCAAGCCGATACATGCTTGATAGGTGATTCGGGGG
>MU714413.1:29201-44342 GCA_026770625.1 Nicotiana glauca
AAGCAAGAGATGGCTCCGATTGATTTAGTAGAGGTCGTTGATGTGAGCGATTATCCTCCGAAAGTGCCTTTTCCTTCGAGGGAGACACAATATGTTCCCAAAATAAAGTTTCTCAACGCGGGGCATTCAGTGGTGATAAGAATATGTTCGAAAAGCCTTCTGCTGCGCCTGCAAAAAAGCCTGAGTTTGGCATTTTGCTTGTTTTTAGTGAGATCGACAGGCTATGTGAGCAGGTAATTTATTTGTAAGTCATGCTTGGTTCTTTGACGTTTTGACTTGCTAACCTTATTTCTTTCATGGTTCCAGGCCACGGCGCTTTACAATCAGTTATTTTCCAATTACGAAGTGGAGCTGACTCGCCATGAGGGTGAATATAAGAAACTTAACTCGGAGATGATGAACTTAGGTCCCTTTTGATCAAGAGGGAGGAGGACCTCCGTAGCTTTCGGGATTTCTTAAAGGCACTGTCCCGGAAAAGGCTCGCCTTGTTGAACATGTTACATAGCTCCCGCTTGTTTTTGGTCTATATGTCTAACTGACTTCAATGTTTTAATATCTTTTGGTCGATTTTTGCAGCTTAAGGAGAAAGATGTCCTTATGGGGAAGGAGCTCCAAGCCAAGGATTCTAAAATTCTTGAACTCAAGCGGCACATTAGTGAGACGATCTCTAAGAGAGATGCTCTTCGGGGAAAGGTGGTTTTGATCGGGCATTGCCTCGAAGAAATGAGGGTTGAGAGCAGCAAGTATAAAAATCTCCATACTGAGTTGTCTACTACGCAATCCGAAGTCAGGGCTGAGGCTGAGGCGCATATGACCTCGCATAAGGAGGACGCTGCTACTGCGAATGCTTAGGCCTGGAAGGTGTTCGAAGAGGCTGAGCTTCGCCTGACCCGAGAAATGGAGCATGCCCGGTTAGAATTTGGGAGATAGACGCTCGAGGATATATATGCGGGGGGGAGGGGGGCATTGATTTAATTGCCGAAATTAAGAGGGTGAAGACCCTAGAAGAGGAAGCTGCGGCCCTGTTTCCTTCCGAAGACGAGTCGAGCAGTGACTCGGGAGGCGATGAAGATGGAAGCGGAGTCCCTGAAGGGGAGGAGGTCGTTGGAAACCCGGAAGCTATGGCCGAGGCTATTGAAAGCGTAGTTTCTGAGGGGGGCGTCGGTCCGCGGTCCCCGAGGGGGAAGTAGACTTGGCTTTTTCCTTTTTGATTTTTTGTATGGGGCTTTTAGAGAGCGTTTGCCAATGTAGCCTTTGTAATTTCTTGCGTATGTATATAGAAGAAGACCTTTTGGTTTCATCTTTCATGCATTATCTTCTTCTTGTGCATGTCTTTCTTTGCTTTGAATTTATATGTCAGTTGATAATTGGCCAGGTGAATTGGACTTTGAGTAATTACCCTTAGGTATATATTTCATCCCTGAAGCTTGTTAGGCTGGCCCGTAGGCTTAAGCTGGCGATAGCGGCTCTCACGTATGTGCCCTTAGGAATTTTTTTAGTTAACTGTTTCGGGCTCAGTCTCCGAGTTAGATTTTGACTCAAGCTCATTGGCCCTCAAGTTTGTGAATTTCAAGCTGGCCCTTAGGCTCTTATGTGTTAGGTCAGTACGACCTCTCATATGAGCTGGCGGTAGCAGCTCTTACGCGTTCGGTCGGTATGACCCTTTATATGGGGTGGTGGCAGAGGATCTTACTTATTGGGTTGGTATGACCTTTATATGGGCTGGCGGCAGTGGCTCTTACGCATTGGGTCGGTGCGACCTTTATATGGGCCGGTGGTAGTAGCTCTTACGCATTGGGTTGGTATGACCTTGATATGGGCTGGCGGTAGTGGCTCTTATGCACTGGATCGATGCGACCTTTATATGGGCTTTATTTTTCCCTCGTTAAGGACTTTTTAAAATTGTGTTTGCCCGACTCTTTGATGATTGGATAAGAATCTCGATTGTGAATCGTTATGTGCCAATGAACAAGCACCTCACGAGGTTTTGCTCGGTGGATGAGTGCTTCGAAACCCATAGTTTGGAGCTAACATGGTCGAAGATCTTTTGCCTATGTTGAGGGTAGCCTTGTTTAACAGGTTCTTTTCGAAGTACTTTTGAAGTAATTGGAGGCCAGTGATTTTATAGCGACGGTCGGGCATCCCCGAGTCGCGTTAGTTTGTCTGGCACAACTATGTGATCGTAGTCTTTGTGTTTGGCCAGAGCCTTTCAGTCCCCGAGTGAAGTGGTTTTGGCATCTATATCGAGGGTATGCCTTTTTAGGGGTCTTATAAGTTCGATATATATCCTTAACTTTAAGATCAGGATTATGCCCTTTGTAAGGTATTATAAATTTTTATATGCCTTTGAGGTCTTACAATTTTGGTTACTTGGTACAAGTATGGTTCATGCCCTGCTTGAGGTCTTATAGATTTGGTTACTTGGTACAAGTACGGTTCATGCCTTGCTTGAGGTCTTACAGATTTGATATTGCCTTATGAAGGTCTTATAGATTTGATATTGCCTTATGAAGGTCTTATAGGTTTGATATTGCCTTATGAAGGTCTTATGTGCTCGAGGTTGCCTGCATGGGGCCTTATAGCCTCGAGTATTTGACAGATCGATGGGGGTGGCATTTGGCAGCAGTCCTCGAGTCATCAAAAGTGTCTTGGCTTGGGATCCATTCCTTGTAAACTTGGTATTGCCCCATTGGCTAAAAAATAACAAACTTCTTTGGCACGTGTAATACTTTGTCGGAGGGGAAAAATGTCTTTTGATTACTTGGTACAAGTATACATATTCTTTCTGTCAGGGGCTCGGTTGTTCTATACAGGCACGGTTCGGTTGACCGTTTGGCCTGGTACACCATTTTCCTATCAAGACCTTGTTTAACATGTCTCAGTTTCTCCGAGGAGGTGACCTTCCGAGGGGTGCCCCCCAGTATTTGAGGTTGATTGAAGAGAAGACTTGAATACTTGTTGGGTCTTCCTTAGGTAGCGTGTAAATGTTGCCTCACTAAAAACCTTGTCGGTGAAAAACCCTTTTTTGGGGTAAAAAACCCGATCGAAGGAAAAGAGTGCAACGAATGCCTTTAAAATCTAAGGCCTTTGAGCTTTTAGCAGTAGTAGCGTTTGAGCATTGATATATTCCAATTTCTTGGAAGCCGCTCTCCCTCTATGGTGCCGAGTTTGTAGGACCCTTTGCCGACGACCCCAAGGACACATTACGGTCCTTCCCAATTCTGACCAAGCTTTCCTTCATTAGGATTTCGAGTAATCAAGGTGACTTTCCATAGAACTAAGTCCTCAATTCCAAAATGTAGGAGATTTGTTCTCTTGTTGTAGTATCTTTCTATTCTCTATTTTTGTGCGGCCATTCTTACTAGTGAGGCTTCTCACTTTTCATCTAATAGCTCGAGGGCAGTAGTCATGGCCTCATTGTTCGAGCTCTCGGTGGTGTGTTAGAATCTGGCGGTAGGTTCCCCAACTTCGACATATATCAAATCCTCGATGCCATATACCAGGGAGAAAGGCGTTTCCCCCGTGCTCGATTTTGGAGTTGATCGGTATACCTAGTGCACTTTGGGTAATATTTCTCTCCATCTTCCATTTGCGCTTTCCAACTTCTTCTTTAAGTTTTGAATGATGGTTTTGTTTGTGGACTCAGCTTGGCCGTTTGCACACGGGTGGTAGGGCGTCGACAGGATCCTTTTGATTTTGTGGTCCTCGAGGAACTGAGTCACTTTACTTCCGATGAATTGCTTCCCGTTATCGCACGTTATCTCGGAAGGAATTCCTAATCGGCACATGATGTGGTCCCAGATGAAATTAATGACTTCTTTTTCTCTTATTTTTTTGAAGGCTTGTGCTTCAACCCATTTTGAGAAGTAGTCAATCATAAATGAAATAAATCTAGCTTTACCTGGTGCCACCGGTAGAGGTTCGACGATGTCCATCCCCCATTTCA
Organism: Nicotiana glauca; assembly: GCA_026770625.1. NCBI lineage: Eukaryota > Viridiplantae > Streptophyta > Magnoliopsida > Solanales > Solanaceae > Nicotiana > Nicotiana glauca. The sequence continues at coordinate 33,148 of MU714413.1, forward strand.
TGAAAACCTATGGCGACAAAATTGAATGTAGTTGTTCACCAGGTTGGTAAATCATTGGGGCAAATCTTTTGCATTTTTCGCACTTGCGAGCAAATTCTTTGGTGTTCTTCTCTATGTTGTCCCAATAGTAGCCTGCCTTGATTATTTTTCGAACCAAGGAATCGACACCGGAGTGGTTTCCGCAGGTGCCATCGTGGATCTCTCGGAGCACATAATCCGTGTCTCCAGTCGCCGAACATACTGTTGGGGGCCGTCAAAAGTTCTTCTGTAAAGATTTCTATTTTCATCAATCGAGAATCGGGCCGCTTGGTTTGTAGGGCCCTCGACTTCTTTGGGTCTGCGGGTAGCTTCCCGCTCTCCAAATAATCGATATATTTGTTTCTCCAATCCCATGTTAGGCTAGTAGAGTTGATCTCAGCATGGCCTTCCTCGATCACTGATTTGGATGGTTGAACCACAAATCCGGGGAGCATGTCATCTTCCTCGACAGATGATCCTAGGTTTGCAAGAGCATCGGCTTCGTTGTTTTCCTCTCGAGGTATGTGGACTAGAGTCCATTCTTTAAAGCAGTGAAATGTGATTTGAATTTTGTCTAAGTATCTTTGCATCCTGTCTTCCCAAACCTCAAAGCTCCCATTTACCTGATTTACCACCAGGAGCGAATCGCATTTTGCTTCAATGACTTCAGCTCCTAGGCCTTTGGCCAATTCTTGACCTGCAATCATAGTCTCATACTCGGCTTCATTGTTAGTTAACCTTGCAGTTTTTATAGATTATCTAATCATGCCACCGGTAGGTGGCTTTAGAACTATGCCAAGCCCGAATCCTCTTATGTTCGAGGCACTATCAGTGAACATAGTCCATACCTCAGAAGATGTGCCCTTTTTAGCAAAAGTTCTTTCTCGACCTCGGGTACGAGGGAGGGAGTGAAGTCAGCTACAAAGTCTGCCAAATTTTGAGACATGATAGCATTCGGGGTTGATACTCGATATCATATCCCCCGAGCTCGATGGCCCATTTGGCTAGTCAGCCCGATAATTTGGGTTTATGCAGTATGCTTTGAAGGGGATACGTTGTTAAAACACAAACATGATGGCATTGGAAGTAAGGTTTCAATTTTCGAGACGCACTTATTAATGCAAGAGCTAGCTTTTCTAGGTGCGGATATCTGGTTTCGGCATCACCTAGGGTCTGACTTACATAATAAATAAGGAATTGTGTACCTTGTTCTTCTCGAACCAGTACACCACTTACCGCTATCTCGGATACAGCCAGGTACAAATATAATGTTTCACCCTCTATTGGGGTGTGGAGAAAAGGCGGGCTTCTTAGGTATCGCTTCAACTCCTCCAAGGCGCATTGGAATTCCGGAGTCCATTCAAAGTTGTTTTTCTTTTTGAGCAAGGAGAAGAAATGGTGATCATGTCTGATGACCTTGATATGAACAGACCTAAGGCTACTATCTGCCCGGTCAGCCACTTCACGGCCTTTACGTTATTTACCATCGTAATTTCTTTGATGGCTTTGATTTTGTCGGGGTTAATATTGATTCCTCTATTTCGATACCATGAAGCCTAAGGATTTGCCCGATCCTACCCCGAAGGAGCACTTCTCGGGATTGAGCTTCATATTGTAACTTCTGAGAATGTCGAACGTTTCCTGCAGATGAGTCAAATGGTCCTCCACTCACAGGGACTTAAATAACATATCATCAATATAAACTTCCATGGACTTGCCTATTCGATATTCGAACATCTTGTTAACTAGGCGTTGGTATGTGGCCCCTGCATTTTTAGCCCGAAGGGCATTATATTGTAGCAGTACGTACCGTACTTTGTGATGAACAAAGTCTTTTCTCTATTCTCGAGGTTCTTCTGAATTTTATTATACCCCGAATAGGCATCGAGAAAAGTGAGGGTTTCATGGCCGGCCATGGCATCGATCAAACAGTCGATGTTGGGCAGTGGGAATGAGTCCTTTAGGCACGCCCTATTTATATCTTTATAATCTACACACATTCTTAACTTATTCCCTTTTTGGGAACTACCACCACATTGGCCAGCCATTCGGGATATTTTACTTCCCTAATAGACCCTATATTGAGGAACTTCGTTTCGTCTTTGATAAATGCATGCTTTATCTCGTACTGGGGTCTTCTTTTTTGCTTCACCGATTTACACCTAGGATCGACACTTAGTCGATGGGTGGTTATCTCCGGTGGTATCCCTATCATGTCTAAATGGGACCAAGCAAAGCTATTGACATTATTAATAAGGAATGAAATGCGTTTTTTCCTGAGTTTGGGGGTTAATCCCGTCCCTAGGTATACCTTCCGGTCTGGGAGATGCTCGACCAATACAGCTTGCTCTAATTCTTCAACAGTTGAATTTGTTGCTTCCAATTCTTTGGGGGAAATGAAGGTTCTTGGAGTGAGGAAGTCCTCTTCATCATCCTCGAAGGTTTGTTGGCTTTCCACCTCTTCCGAGGTAGAGCGTATGGGATCCGGTACCTCTTTATAGACCACAAACATTTCCTTCGCCGTATGTTGCTCGCCATACAATGTCTTTATTCCGTCATTTGGTGGAAACATTATCATCTGATGCAAGGTCGATGGTACCGCCTTCATGTTATGTATCCACGGTCTAACGAGTAAGGCATTGTAACTTGAGTCACCTTTAATGACGTGACATCTCTGATCTTGAATAGCATCGGATATGTTTACCAGGAGGGTGATCTCTCCTTTTGTTGCTTCGTCGGCCATATTGAAGCCATTGAGGATTCGGGAGGTAGGTATGATCTGGTCAAGTAATCCGAGTTATTCTACTGTTGTCGATCTGATTATATTGGCTGAGCTACTCGGATCCACGATTAAATGTTTGATTTGAATGTCATTTAAGAGAAACGAGATTAGCAGCGCATCGTTGTGTGGATGAGATAGAGTCTCGAAGTCTTCCTCATTGAATGCGAGGATGTCATCAAGTACGTGACCCCGAGTTTGCCCTTGTGTTGTCGCAGAAACCTTTATCCGCTTGACCACGGGTCCCTGGGGGATGTCGGTCCCTCCTATAATCATATGGATGATGTACTGAGGTTCTTCCGCTTCACTCTCCCTATTTGCCTTTCTTTCTTCCCGGGTGGAATTCTCCCTAGTGTCTTGTTGATTTTCTTGGTGTATGCTCCTGTTAGTGTGGGAGCTTATTTCAACGTGTTGAGCGTCACGACAGACCACTTCCACAGGAATTGGTTCTTGCGCATCTGCACGGTTTCGTGGTGGTACACCAACACCTGGAACAACTATACCATTTTCTCCATGGTCCTCAAGATTGTTGTTTTCACATGCGTTTACTGAGTTGGACATTTTGACCTGAAATCAAAGATCTTGGACAAGAATAAGTGTGAAAGATAACTTGTGTAATGTAGTAAACCAACCAGAAAACAATCACTATTATTTTTAGCCCCACGATGGGTGCCAAACTTTTACCTTTGAAAATAGTAATAAAAATTAGATTTGATTTTGTGGTTCTAAAAATATGTGATCTATTTTTATACTAGTTGCTAAGCAGTCGGTGCTAAGTGACCAGGTTAGAAAATAAGATAAGAAATTGAAGATAGCTTTAGAAACCAAACCAAACAGTTGAGAATCGGGGCCTCGAGATAGCGCGTGCGGGGCCTCGATGTCGAGCTAGATGCTCGTAAGGGGTCAGTCGATGAAGGATTAACAACCACTAGGGTTGTGATTGCGGCTCTTTATGACCAATAACAATAAATGCAAGAAATAGAGACAAATGGAGAGTATGTTTTAGTTAGAGAGTAGAAAGAATGTTCTTGCATTGAATGAAGTATCTTGTGTTTGTGATGTCCTTTACAAAAATGGTAAGAAACCCCTTTATGGATGAGCGGAACCCTAATATGGTACAAGTGCATTTATTACATCAGTAACCGGTACGATCACTCAATCAGCCTGGCGCAGGCTGTCACTATCCACGCAGGCATTGTAAGAAAAAGTACTGCTCCTAAGGAACTTCCCACTCACTTGTGATAGCCACCGGTTCGTTCTACACCGATATCGATCATGAAGAGACCCAAAATACTTCGAACCCCGGGCTATTCCCTCGTCTCCTCGGTGTGAAATCGCGCAATATCTCGTTGATCGTAAAATCGGCCTTTCCGATTTTGGCCACATTGATGACGTCCAAATCCACTACTAAAAAGTAAATGGACATGGTCGCACGCAATATAATTTACCCAAATATGAGTTGGGGTCGAATCCCACAGAGAACAATATATAGGCGATTAGGAATGTAAGAAAATTATCACTTTTTATGCAATGCCAAACACATAAAATTGATTTGAGAAAATATTTATACCAAATTGCGGAAATGTAAACTAACATAGAAAGCAAGTAAAATGATCAATGAATACAAGTATGAATGTATTAGAAATTACACTCAAGTAACGATCCAATGTATTTCATGATTTTAAAAATGTGAGCGAGTTTATGTTAATTAGTCGCGGGTAATAATTCTATATTAGCTTCTTCCAAATACTAACAAGACTTCCTAATTGAATTATCCCTAAAATAATTAAGAGATTAAGCACACCCGGATATGGCTACAAGTAGTTCAATCCTATCCCTAGTTAGAATCTATAAAATGAGGGTTAAAGCCTCAAGTTCTTGTTAATTAATCTTTTCCAACCCCAAATAATCTTTCCCAAAATTAATACAGAGTTAATGGGTGAGTCCTAGGGTTTGCTAACCCCTTTGGAAACATTAAAGAAAAATAAAATTGAAGTAACAATAACTCACTTCCTAAAAGGGTAAAAATCATTCAATACATAAGCACAACAAGGTATTTAATCCACACTTTAAATATGAGTATTTCCATAACAAGATTCAAGTGTTGGATAAAATACTACACACTTAGATATACAATACAACGCAAGGAAATAAAGAAATAAACATAAATGGGTAAGAAATTCTCAACCAAAAGATTTAAATCTTCAAGACCAAAGTGTGTGTGGAAATCCTAGCTTCCAACCTTGTTCCCCCAAGTGTTTGGAACTAAAAATAAGCCAAAGATTATCTACAAATGAGTTGGTTTGTGTATTAAATGATTTGGGGATCAAGAACGTGAAATTCTATTTCTGCCCAGAACTGCCTAGAAAATACTAAATCATGATCGCGAAAAGAGACATGCGATTGCGAAGGGTAATGCTGTGAAGCACTGCGATCGCATACCACATCCACGTGTTCACTTAGAGTATTGGAGGATAGTTGACCAACTTCCTCTTCGCGTTCGCAGAAACAGCTCTGCGTTCGCGATGTGTCCAAAGCCAATCTACTGCGTTCACATTCCTAAGTTTGCGATCGCGAAGTGCATTAACTCGCAGCAGTCATTTTTCTTCAATTTTGCACATTTTGACTTGTTTTCCTCTATATCTTCTCCAAATCATATGATACCTGAAATATGCCAATAAACATAAAAAAAAATACATTAATTTCTCATCAAAATCATAAAAAAAATCCTAAGTATTAAGAAGAAATAAGTTGGTAAAATATCAACTTATCAAACCCCCTAACTTAAACTATTTCTTGTCCTCAAGCAATTCAAAAACTAAGAACATTCTTCAATAAAATCATCAATTAAGCTCAATGGCATACCAAGCATCATTTCAAGTCAAAAAGGTACAAATTAAACACAATCTAATGACTTTAGTTGGTACCAACAATTAATCCAAAGCATATGAATCACCAACTTCTCACAAATTTTGTTTGAATTCAAGTGCTGAAGCACCACATTAATCAAAGTGGAAACCAAGTTATGACACTAAAGCTTCAAAATTTGCCTCATTATACAAATAATTTTCTTTTTGTTCATTCCTCCCAATTGGAGATTGGATTAAGTTCACACTCAAAATTTTCATGTGCCCTCACACTTTAAGAGAGAATACCAACTTATAAATTGCAATTTAAACACACATGAGATATCAAATGGAAAGAATTAACTCTCACTCTCTCAAAGATGTTCAAATGCACAAAAATAGTGTCATAGGCTTTCCCTTTAGTATTTCTCCACTAATGTAGACACAGTTGGTTCAAAATCAAGTAGGACTTAAAGGATTGTAATGTAGGCTTTTGGTTAAGATAGGCAACAATTTGGTAAGAGTAACTCGAAACCTCCCTAAGCACTACACTTTGCAATAATTAAAGCACACTTCCTTCAAAAATATTTTCCATCCTTTCTTCACTTTTTATTACACACCTAATCTTCCCTTTATTCACAACTTCTTATTTTTTTTCTTCCTTCCACCATTTTATTTTTTTTATTTCCCTTTCACCTTTTAAGCAACTTTCACATCACAACTTTTCCAACCTTCACCCCCAAACTTAGGCTTTTAGCCGTGTTTACACTTTTAAAAGTACTTATGGAGGTAGGATGCCAAAAGCTAGATCAATAAATAACCAAGGGTTAAAGCTTGTAACATGGTTATCAAAGAAAAATTTTAAAGGCTCAAAAGGGGTTGACTAGGGAAAATATGCAAGGGTAGGAAATTTAAGGCACAATGACGGTCCAAGGAAGGCCTAATATCATTTTTCAAACCAAGTTAGTCTAAGATTTCGCCTTGAAGCACATTCCGGGACAGTTCTAGACTATAAATAATGCAAAAAAGAATTCATAACAAATCTCACCACGAATCCAATTAAAATCAATGAACTCAAAGAAAATCATATACAACCTAAAAGACTATTTAATGAATGAAAGAGCCAAAAATGGAACCTAAAAGTCACAACAAGAATTTTCACTTCAATCATTTTTCATTTTAAAGCTCAAAACTTCATATGCCAAAGTTTAAATTATGTTATTACCAAAGAAGTCAAATGTTGGTTTATGGACAAAAGATTAACAACCAATAACCAATTTATTCACTACTAGCTACTAAACTAAATAAAAAAAATATTTACCTAGACAAGACTAATCCCTTAAGATAGCTCTCACACTATCCATCATAGGAAAAATTCACCCGGTTCAACACAAATAAATTCCTTGAAAAAGAACCGCGGTAGAAAGAAAAACTAAAGATTTTAATTAATACTATTATAAGTAAATAAAGTAGCAAAAGAAGAAAAAATATATAAATATACAAACTATACAAACTAATGCTAACATGATAGAATAAAACTTCAAATTATAACTAATAAACTACAAAGTCAAATCTATAATAATCTACAAAGTCAACCAATCTATGCAAGTTGTCAAAAATATGATCATGCTCCACATACATCCATCATATATGAGTCACCCCCAACCTAAAGTGTTGCATTGTCCCCAATACAACTAATCAAAATAAGATAAAATAAAAGAGGTGCTCCCTGAATGGCATCACTCCGAGCTGGAGGTACTGGGAACTGAGAGCTCCACGTCATCCTCATCACTATCCTCTGATCCATAAAACTTCCTCGAGGTGTACATCATCTTCGTCACAAACTTGCTTTTCTTCTTTTCATGTTCCCCCTACTTCAGCTGCCTCTACTCAATCTTACCCAATTTCGCTTTGACGGCTTGCTGTCCTTTAACAAGATCTGACAAAGTTGGAACCTTCCCTTGGCTAGCTGAACCTGCAGAAGTGCCCTCTCTAGACGGTCCAGAAGGAAGACCAGCTACAAGCTGGCAGACCTGTGTCTCCACACTATAAACCTGGCGAGAGATATACCTGAGTGTGAGATGTCCCTGATCAAGTGGTACAATGGCGGTGCAAGGCTCGGTGGAATCTGTGGTAGAATTAGGTATCACGATGGTGGTGTCAGGACACTGGCCAAATAAGGGAGATGCTACATCAATCTTCCTTTTCTTTTGTGCATTCCCTGCTCCCTTTCTCAGTAGTTGGTGGATGAGCTTCTCTGGGCTCTTCTCCTTCTCTGTAGGCCTCTTCTCCACCCCCTCCTCATAGCATAAGTGAGTGATCAGGGATGGGAAGAATAGACTCTTAGTTCTCTCTGCAACAACCTAAGCTATCTCATCAATAATGAGTTGTCCCACATTCATTGGTATACCCTCTATGATTGCGCAAATCACCCTTGCCTTCTCAAGTGTCACCTCGGTCTCATTACGTGAAGGCATGGTTCGAGCACAGATAATGGAGAGCCAAGTTTTGGCATCAGCGGTGAATTCAGAAGTCTCGATCCTTGAGTATTTTTTATCCAGTTCGGCATCTTTCCACCATGCAAATAATCTACAAACCACTGTGTGCCCAAGTCTTTAGATCGATACCTGTACATCTGGTTATCAGCATTAGGAAGATTGTAATGTGCATTTATTAGCTCTGGATCAAAACAGACTTGTTTGCCCCTCACAGGGACAACCAAATAGTTCTTGAAGTCGGTGTCTACAATATTTGCATAAAATTCTCTTATAACTTCATGATTGGCTGTTCGGGACTCTTACGCAAAGCAAATCTATCCACTCGATATTAATCTTCCATGGAACTCGGGCCATCGACTGCCACGACCCAAACTGAAGGGCCATGACTAGCACCTGGCCATACTTACCGAGCACCAACATACATTTTATCTAACCTTCTTTATTATCTTTTAGGGCGGGCGAGATCAATATAAATGGTAGACATGGATCATGGAAAACCAATAATAAAATATGATGATATGAACGTACATAACATGGGTATGAGCTACCACGCTACCGTGAAAGACTATACAACAAAAACCATCCGACAAGGCATACCAAACTATACATGAGTCAACACATATCTATGAGCCTCTAAAGGAACATAAGTGCTGCAACATAGTCAGAACAGGGCCCCGACATACCCATAATGTCTATAACAAAATATGCATACCAAGACCACGGCAAGTCCGGAGAAGGGATCTCGCCAATCACCGCTGAACTGGATAGCCTACTGTGGTGGGGGAGCTGCACCTACCTGTCTATCAGGACCTGCAGCATGACATGAAGTGTCCACAAACAAAAGGACGCCAGTACGAATAAAGTACTGAGTATGTAAGGAAGGGAACCATAAACACGAACAGTAATGTAAGCAGGGATAAAGAATATACAACATGTAACATCTGAGTACCTCTGAGGGCTACTGACATGAAATGCATGATACATATGTATAAATACATAAAATTTTAAAACATACGCCTCTGTGGGTGTGAGCACGTGATTTTTTCCTATATGAGAATTACTCCCAAAAATCCAAAATAAAATAGTTTTGCGTTGCTTGCAATTTTTTGCGGATTTCGTATTATTTTTCTCTTATTGTTGGCGTTTGTGTGTACATGATTATTTATTTAAATTAAGGAAAATATAAAATATGTTCCATTTGTATTTAGGATTAAATTCTACAATTAGGAGTAGTTGAGTTTATTTTTACAAAAATGGAAAAATCACAAAAAAATAATGCGCTTTGCATTTTAACATTTAATGTCTAAATTGTGTGATCTTATTTCTTTGTATTTAGCTTTGTGTGATAATTATATTAAGGGTTAATTAGTATTTTTTAAAGTTAATTTTGGGTTTTACAATTTATTTTAGAATTTTTGTAATTAGGAATTAAAAAGAAGTTAAAAAAAAGACATGGAGATCCAAGAGAAAAACGGACCTGGCCCATTCCCAAACCAGCCCAAAACCTGCCCCAACCCGGTCCACCCTTTTGAAGACCAAACGATGACGTTTTGGTCATGATTAATCTGGACCATAGAATCAGCGTGATCAAACGATCACAAACCGCCCTCACAACCCGACCCGTTCGCCCCAATAACCGACCCAGTCCCGTAGAAACCTAAACGACCCCATTTTTTTATTATTTCACTTGATCGTAGCCGTTGGATGTTATAATCCAACGGTTTGGATTAAGAATCTAAGTATAATATACCAAAATATTAATACCCTACCCCCCCAATCCAAACCCCCTCTCTTTCGTCTCCCAAACATCAAAGACAGACCCCTCCACTCTACTCCGCCGTTGACCGTCCGCCGGAAATCGCCCATGGCGGCGGTCAGTCACCAAATGACCCCATCTTCACACCCTGAACACCCCTCGACCTCCCCATTCCAACCATGCTAACAGTCAACCTCGAATCCCTACAGATCTTGTCGAATATCAGATCGAAAATTGACCCCGAACCCTAATTCACCCAATCACCACCAAATTAACACCATATCACCGCCTGACTACCCTCACCTCAAATCCATACTTAGTTTTCCTTGACTCTGGTTCAAACTTGTCGAATTTGAGTTTGAGTGAATGAACCCCAAGAAAACTCGAACACAGTAATGGATGCATGTTGGAAAATTGAGGTCGTAATCGACCTTAGTCATGTGTTCCCAGTCGAGAACACTCGATTACGGTTCATTTCAACTTCAAATGCGAGAATCAGAATTTTCAAGTTCAAGGCGGGTCCAGGCTGGTTTTGAGGTTATTTCACATTTCTTTTCTTCCTCATTTATTTAATTTCTCTACTGCTTTCTGTTTGTTTCATCTGTTAGTATTAGTTTTGTTTTCTTTTGCTTCGTCTCTTCTGCCCCGTTTTAGTTTCAATACAGAAATCCATGAGTTTAGTTTAGTTTGTTTAGCTCTTTTATATAATCGTAAAATGATAAAAATTGTCATTACTTTGCATATGATTTTAGTTTTTAATTTAGATATGCTACAATTGATAATTGCGACACTGCTTTGGGGTTTTCTGATATAGATTGGGTCGTAGTTTGGAGTTTGAATACGTTTGTCCGTTAGTTTAGTTTTACTCTGAATTTTTTTTCTTTTTCTTGGTCCATTTTTCTGATTGATTGACATGTTATAAATTATCGAGTCGTTTCGTCGAATAGTTTGTATCTTTAAGTATCTGATTTTAGAGTTAGGGTTATGTTCCCTTGTTGTGATTCAGTATTTTAAATGATTCATTATCCTTTTAGCCATAATCAAAAATTGCCCTTGAACATTAGGAGTTCACATTTGTTTTGAAGTTCAGATTGTAATCAAAATTGTTTCTAACTTGTGTTTAAAACCTGGATTCTCATCTTTCTCCAATGCTTACTGTTTGTTTGTTCTCATTCGAATTGTTCATTAGTCTTAATTAAATAGTGAAATTTCAAGTGTAATATAATCTGGACATTTAAGGAACCCTTAGGATTAACAGGGGATCTCAGGGATAATTCAGGGATTAATTCGAATTTAAA
>MU714413.1:44446-54988 GCA_026770625.1 Nicotiana glauca
TTTTAAATGATTCATTATCCTTTTAGCCATAATCAAAAATTGCCCTTGAACATTAGGAGTTCACATTTGTTTTGAAGTTCAGATTGTAGTCAAAATTGTTTCTAACTTGTGTTTAAAACCTGGATTCTCATCTTTCTCCAATGCTTACTGTTTGTTTGTTCTCATTCGAATTGTTCATTAGTCTTAATTAAATAGTGAAATTTCAAGTGTAATATAATCTGGACATTTAAGGAACCCTTAGGATTAACAGGGAATCTCAGGGATAATTCAAGGATTAATTCGAATTTAAACCTTTAATGATTAAGAGGGGCTGTTAAAGGATTGAATAGACAAGGATAAGTGAGATTAAATAGTAAAAAGATAACTAATAGTGGAAGACAACTTTCTTATTTTAAGGCTTGAAATAAGTCAATTTATTATCCACTAGTTGCAAAAAATCAGGAAAGGAAAAGAGTTTGAAAAAAACATATAAGGGGAGTTCTTTTTAGACAAGAATACAGGGGGAGACACAGAAAAAAAAAGGAAAATACTCTGAAAAACCTGTTTCAAGTTACAGAGATTCATACTGAAAAAAATAGAAGAGGAATTTTAAAAGAGTTAAAGAATTCAAGAGCTGAAAGAGGAGAGTTTAGGAATACATGACATTGAGATTAGAAAGGGCTTGAACACTTTACTGAAATAAATCTACTGTTTCATTGAAACTTGTCTAATCTTTGTTGGTTCTTCTGGAATTCCTGGGTTCAATTTCAAGCACATTTGAGTTTGTTTGAGTCTGCCTGGGTATTTGCTGTGGTTGTTGTTTCACGCTTCATTCCGTGTTGTGTTTGAGTGTATTTCTGGCTGAACTGGTTGTGTGTGTTGCTGTTTGAACTCCAAATGGCTGTTACACTTGCTATTGCTAACCTCTCCTTCCTTCTATTTTAATTCAAAACCAGGTACAAAATCGTGAACTCACTTTGATGTAATTATGAATTGGAGTTGAATGGAGATATTCATCAGATCTATGGGCTGAAGATGATATTTTTGTTGTTCTAGTCTGTAGTTAATTAGCTGCCTGTTAATTAGCAATTTGTATCCACCTAGGGATTGTTTTAATTTGACTATGGACTGAGAAATTTGAACTATGGTTTGGGACTGTTAATTATATGTTATAATTAATGTAGTTCATTTGTTAGTTTGAGTGTTCAGCATTAGAAACATGTTTAAATTCAATACATGACAGTAAGTGTAAATTAAATACATGATAGTAAGTGTTAAATGAAAATTATGAGTTTATCAGGGATTGTTTGGATAACCTTCATGCTTAAACACTTCTTTAGATGATTTGCAGTAAATAGGGTTTGTTTAGTTTGTTCGAAGTTCAACCTTAGACTGCTTCCAGGTTCACACATGTGCTATTGAGTTGAATAAGCTTTAAAATACAAGTAGTATCCACAATTCAATATGAATGTCCTTTACATTTTCTAGTTAAGACATTTGTAGAATTCAATTAATGTAACACAAGATATGTGGTCGCTGACCATTGAGCTAATTAGGCTGGAATGAGTGTTTCACTTTAACCCCAACCCTTCAATTCACCTGGGATTCCCATCTCTGGGTTATGAAATTAAGCCCAACTCCTGCTTATATAGAATCATGATAGGGCATTGTTTAAGCCCAATAGTTGGACAGCCTTCCTCCATCAGAACTGGGCCACATTTTTTAAGGCCCAAAAAATCTCTATGGATCAAAACTCTTTTAACAAATTATATTAGGAATAGGGGATTAATTTACACATATAAATTTGGGTTTCAAATTAGGTGGCGGGTTCAAATTAAAAGGGTCCTCCCTTTTGTTTGAATTCGGACTTGAATTTGGGGCCTGAATTTATAAATGTAAATTTAGTAGGTCTACTTAGAGACAAATAATAAATAGAAAATCTTAGATTGCTTTAGGCTGGCCTTTAAATATATAAAAATGAGACGAGCCTCGCCAAACAAACCCATAAATTGCGGGGCCCTCATTAATCGCTTAATTAAAAATACTTAGAACTTGGGGCGTGCTGTTTAGCGAATTTCACGGCCTCCTATAAAGTTAAAAAGACGTTAGTTACTTTAGGCGCGTTTTTAATAATCTTACCTTCCTAAATACGGGTGGGCATTTCATGCAACCCAAGTCCAAATCAAAAAACGTTGAATAAGAATATGTCGAGGATCCAAGTGCATTTCATGTGATGTGATCCGAAAACACATTTTTAAACGATGTTCACTTTCGTAAAAATAGTTTAAAAGAGGTAAATAATTATAAAATTGCACTATAGGTTGGGGCATGTTAAAATCAGAAATTTAGCCATTTATAATAATTTAAGCGACCGTGCTAGAACCACGGGATCCGGGGGGTGCCTAACACCTTCCCTCGGGTTAACATAATTCCTTACTTAGAATTTCTGGTTCGCAGACTTCATTTGGAAAGTCGAAAATTTCCTCGAGTTGGGATTCAAGATAAACCGGTGACTTGGGACACCAAAAGCCAAACCTTTCCCAAGTGGCGACTCTAAAAATGAATAAACAATCCCATTTCGAATAATGTCACTTAAAATGGAAAAACTCCACTCACACATCACCCTACGGGATGGGTGTGTAAAAAGGAGGTGTGACAGTGGGCATCATCATCATCATATCGTACCCGGCTGTAATAGGCTCGGTAAAAAAAATGTACCCGGCCATCATAAGGCTCGGTAGAATCGTACCCGGCCACGTGGAGCTTGGTAAAACCCAACTGATCAGTGGTTGCACAATAAGTGTCGTACCCGGTCGACTATTGTGCGGCTTGGTAGAGTAAACTAGATACATATATATAATGCTTGCTCGACACATGGAAACACATTCTAGACCTTTCAGAGTGACGTAAGGTCGGTATCCTCTGTACACCTTATTAGGACTAACTCTTCACTATGAACCTTATAAGAGTCAGGAAGTACCAACAACATTGATAACATAAGAATAAGAGAAGCAACATCAACATCAATCGTTCCATAAAAGGGGAAACAATGTAAGTACTGCTAGCTTCTAAGAGTAGAGTATCTTTGGAAGCTCGTTCATTACATTATGTACAATCAGAGTCGTGCAAAGAAGGAAAGGGATAGCCTCACATAACTTGTATATACTGCCCCAATCTCAAGCTATGCAATTTTCACAACTCCTTAGTCTACAATAAGAGAAATGATACTATCGTTATCATTTAATCGTCATAACTATTATGTATCGGCAACAACTTATTTTACGATGAAATGGACAGCACCTCCCCTATATATATGACTTCACACAATTCGAAACAATCACCAAACAGCCCAAACAACATCAATAATAATCATATTGAGCCTCCCAAAACAGTCCACGCAGAACCTAATCATTTCCTACATACGACGACCACTGTAGTCGTGTCAACGACCCGGCACTATTAAGAAGAACTACCAGACCACAACCCTACATCTATATGGTGTTTCTCCACATCCTTACACCTCAAAAACTCCAAAAAAAATAGTAGTAAAACATGCAGCCCAACAGCAACACAAAACAGTCTGCTACAAGTGAATAACTCGTACTCACAGCTTCCGATCACCGTCCCGTGAGTTCTTACATGTATAGAACGAATTACCATGAGTTCCCAACAGAAAAAAAATGTATGAAATAGAGCAGTAAACTTACCTTAATCGTTGGATAGCTCAGCCCTTCCCTTGGTTCTTTAAACTCTTGATTTTACCCCCAATTAGAAGTTGAAAGAGAGGGAAAATCGATTAGGGTTTGGGTGGGATTTTTGGGAGGAGGTTTGCAGGGGTTTAGGTCTGATTATTTGTGATATATATTGAGGGTTATATTGTAGGATATAACCCTTTAAATGGGTTCAATATCCGACCCTAAATTTCCTTTTTTTTTGGGTTATCATTTATCTACTTGTCACCTAGCAGCTTGTGTAGTCTCACAAAAATACCTATATATCTCTACTCCGATGTCGTATTGATAAATGGTTTAATGCGTTGGAAACTAGACTAATCGATCTTAAATTTGGTGGGTAGATCGCCCCGTAATTCCAAGTAGATTGTGAGAAAAGCTTAATGACATTTGACCTAAAGTTTAATTAAAATCATGAACCTAAGTTGCGACAACGTTTGTCGACTTTTGTTTCATAACTCATTTGACTTCAAGACTATGAAACGGATATTATATGATTCAAATACCTTAAAATGTGACCTCTTGAGTGTATTAAGCACCTATAGGTTTACCTGAAAATACGAGTTACAACATCCTTGATTCGTTTAACTTCTAATACTTGTTAATCACCCTTATACACCCTTGTATCACTTAAGATCAATAGGATTAACTTCTTATTATCTTAAAGATAATCTCTTCATGGATTTACGTTGACTACCTTATGGCATGAACTAAAATACATGAATATGGGTTGTAACACCCTACCCCCTTAGGAACATTCGTCCTCGAATGTAAGGATTTAAGGGGAGTCCAAATCATCGTGGATTCCAACGGAAATTTCCGGTCAATTTTCCCCTATAAAATGGTCACTAGCAAAATTTGCAAGTAGTTAAGCCCAACGTATGGCATCACAAGGCTACACAGAGCATTATGAACATTTACATTATCTGCATATCACCATTTTGTATTAAGGAAGAGTGTTCTCAAGTTATTGCTTACCTCATAAAGCCGTTTCACCTTGCCAATGTATCATGCGTTCCACCAGCATCCATGTTATCATCATTCTGGAATAGGTAAGGGTATTTAGACTTCATCTCTTCTTCTGCTTCCCATGTCATTTCTTCCATATTCTTGTTCCTCCACAATACTTTGACGGAAGCTACATCTTTTGTTCTCAGCTTGCGGATTTGTCGATCTAATATAGCCACTAGCACGTCTTCATATGATAGATCCTCTGTAACTTGTACATCTTTGATAGGGAAAAATCGAGAAAGGTCTCCAATACATTTACTCAACATAGATATGTGGAATATCGGATGGACAAATTCCAATTCGGATGGCAATTCTAACTCATAAGCAACATGTCCGATTCGGCAAAGAATTTTATACGGACCGATATACCTTGGACTCAGCTTACCTTTCTTCCCAAAACGCATAACACCCTTCATTGGTGATATCCTCAGGAAAACCCAATCACCAACCTCAAACTGCAAATCACGACGTCGGACATCGAAATAAGACTTTTGCCTGCTTTGTGACTTCCTCAATCGTTCCTGTATCACCTTCACCTTCTCAATGGCTTGGTGAATCAAATCTGGCCCATATAATTCTATTTCACCGACTTCAAACCATCCAACTGGTGATCTACATCTTCTCCCGTATAGTGCCTCATATGAGGCCATTTTAATACTGGAATGGTAGCTATTATTGTAGGAGAATTCTATGAGTGGAAGATGGTCATCCCAATTTCCCTTAAAATCTACAACATATGCTCGTAGCATATCTTCCAGTGTCTGAATGGTACGTTCAGCCTGTCCGTCAGTTTGCAGATGAAATGCAGTGCTGAGATTCATTTGTGTGCCTAAACCCTTCTGAAAGGACCTCCAAAAGTTAGTTGTAAATTGAGCTCCTCAGTCTGATATAATAGATACCAGCACACCATGAAGCCTAACAATCTCCTTGATATACAACTTCGCATAATCTTCAGCCGTGTAAGTTGTCTTAACTGGCAGAAAATGGGCACATTTNGTAATCCAATAACGAAGTCCATATTAATCACCTCTCATTTCCAAGTCGAAATCTCTATATTCTGAAGCAATCCACCGGGTTTCTGATGTTCTATCTTTACTTGTTGACAATTGGGACACTGGGCTACAAATTCTGCAATAGACTTCTTCATGTTATCCCACCAATACTGCTCCTTGACATCGTGATACATCTTTGTCGAGCCAGGATGGATGGAATATCGGGATTGATGAATCTCATTCATAATCTTTTCTCGCAACCCTGCCATATTAGGCACACATAATCGGCCCTGGTATCTCAGTGCCCCATCTCCTCCGGTCTTAAAAGACATAATTTTACACTGCTGAATGCTCTCTCTCAATCGCACTAAGATAGGATCTTCATATTGTTGTGCTTTTACCTCGACTACCAAAGATGATTCTGATGTATTATGTATAGTAACATCTCTGTCATCAGAGTCTAATAATCTGATTCTCATATTGGCTAGCTGATGAAGCTCTTTAGTCAACCCCCATCTACCTGCCTCAATGTGTACTAAGCTTCCCTTTGACTTACGGCTGAGAGTGTCTATCATAACATTGGCTTTACCGGGATGATACAATATCTCGACGTCGTAGTCTTTCAGTAATTCAATCAACCTACGTTGCCTCAAATTCAACTCTTTCTACTTGAAGATGTATTGTAAACTCTTGTGATCTGTGTAGATGTCAACATGGACGCTGTATAAGTAGTGCCACCATATCTTCAAAGCATATATTACTGCATCCAATTTCAAATCATGGATCGGGTAATTCTTTTCATGCTTTTTCTATTGTCTTGATGCATAAGCAATCACCTTTCCACGCTGCATCAATACGCACCCCAAACCTATACATGAGGCATCATAATATACCACATATCCTTCTGTTCTTTCAGGGAGAGTGAGCACTGGTATGGATGCCAATCGATTCTTCAGCTCCTGAAAACTACGTTCACAAGTGTTAGACCACTGGAACTTGGTAGATTTTTATGTTAACTTAGTCAATGGTGCTGATATGGAGGAAAACCCTTCTACAAATAGCCTATAATATCCTGCTAGCCCTAGGAAGCTGCGGACTTCTGATGGTGTTGTAGGTCTCGGTCAATTCTTTACTGCATCGATCTTCTAAGTGTCGACACTAATACCCTCGTCATATATCACATGGACAAGGAATGCTACTGAGTTCTGCCAAAATTCACATTTGGAGAGCTTAGCATATAACTTACGATCTTGAAGCGTCAATAATACTATCTGCATGTTCTGCCTCCGAAAGAGAATACACCAGAATGTCATCAATGAATACAATCACGAACACATCAAGATAGGGCCTGAATACCTTATTCATGAGATCCATAAAATCTGTTGGGGCATTTGTTAGCCCGAACGACATCACCAAGAACTCAAAGTGCCCATATCTTGTTTGGGAGGCCATCTTTGGAATATCCTTCTCCTTAACCCTCACCTGATGATACCCTAAACGTAAGTCAATCTTGGAGAAATACTTGGCACCCTGGAGTTGGTCAAACAAGTTGTCAATTCTTGGAAGTGGATATTTGTTCTTTATAGTAAACTTATTAAACTGTCGATAGTCGATACACATCCGTAATGACCCGTATTTCTTCCGCACAAATAGAACTGACGCACCCCAAGGTGAAGTGCTAGGCCTAATGAAGCCCTTATCCAGCAAGTCCTTCAATTGCGCCTTCAACTCTTGCAACTCTGCCGGGACCATTATGTATGGAGGGATAGAGATAGGTTGAGTGTCACGCAACACATCAATGCTAAACTCAATCTCCCTTTTAGGAGAAAGGCCTGGGAGTTCATCTGGGAAAACATCTGGAAATTCATTGACCACGGGGATTAATTGTAGATTAGGCGGCTTTGCCTCCGCATCCCTAACGCGAACGAGATGATAAATGTAACCTTTTGAGATCATTTTCCTTGCCTTAAGATAGGAAATAAACCTACCTTTCGGTGTAGTAGTGTTACCCTTCCATTCAATGACGGGTTTACCAGGAAACAGAAACCTAACCATCTTCGTACGACCGTCAACATTTGCATAGCATGAGGCCAACCAATCCATTTCCATTATCACATCAAAATCAACCATTTCTAACTCAAATAAATTTGCCGAGGTTTGACGACTACAAACCATCATAGTGCAACCTCTATATAACCTTCTAGCAGTCACAGAATCTCCTATCGGAGTAGATACAGCAAGGGGTTCACTTATTAATTCAGGTTCAATGCCAAGCTTATTAGCCACAAAGGATGTAACATATGATAATGTATGTAGATATGTAATTTTTGACCCTCCCCAAGATTTTTTCATATTTTAGCGTAAAATATTTAGTTTAGGTCTAATATAGCTATTTCAGCTAATTTTGACTCTTTTTCATCATAAATGAAAAAAATACAAAAAAAGGTAGTACCTTATATTTTATCTTTATATAATTTCGAAAATACAAAAATAGTTTCATTAATGTTTTGTAGTTATTTTAATCTTTTAAAAAAAATATAAAAAATAGTACTTTATTTTTATCTTTATATAAAAATAAAAATTACAAAAAAATAGTTTTGTTTTAATTGTCAGTCTTATTTTGATAGTTATTTTGTTTACGTAGGATTAATTAAATAAGGTCGTGTTTTTTTCTCGGTTGCGGGGAAAGAATAACATTCGGGTTCAAACGATCCATTTTTAGGCCCAAAATTCGGACCTAACCCATAACAACCTAAGCTCAATACCCATACTCAACCCCACTACCCTAAACCCTAAACTAGTGGGAGACACCTTTACACATTTTGGGGCAAGATTTACGGATATGAGGGGACTTGGTCAGATTTTGAAAAAAAAAACACTCTCTCACATGGACCACATTTTGGATATAATACACAATTAGAGCTTAAGACTTGGGAGGGGGTCAGATTTTCTCTCACGTTTTTTGAACACCAAAAGAGACCATTCTGATTTTCATTGCATTTCCTTCTCCAAACAAAAACAAACAGGAGCTCCTAAACAAGATATTTTTGGACGACATTTTGAAAGAAAGGTACTTGATCTCTTTCGTCCAAACTACCAAACGAGCTACTCTCTCTCTTCTATCGACTAAAACGACCAGACGAGCCTCCTCCTCTCCATCTCCGAGCAGCCACACACCAGCTTGAACCCAATGACTCCTTCACAAGCAGCCCGTCAATCAGGCAGCACCAGCTACTGCTGCGTGCTGCTTCACGCCAAACGACCAACCAGCAACTCCGTCGAACAGCCCTTCACGCCTTAACCACACGACCAGTCTGCTGCCTCCAAACGACCTACCTCACGTCCTAAACGACCCCTGAAACCAGCACATCGCTCCAGCCCCTCCACTATTGTTAACCCTCCAAACGACCAGTTGCTTCTTCACTGTCGTCGAACAACTGCTTTTTCACTGTCGTCGACCAGCTGCTTCTTCAGTGTCGTGATTTTGGTTTCTTAATTAGTGGTTTGTTCGAAGGGTCCGGTCAACAGTTTGGTCGAAGGTCATGGTTGTCGTACGTTGGTTCCGGTCTATGGTTGTAGCTGTCCATTTTTCCGGCGAGTTCGAGCCACTGAAACTCGACGTTGCTGTAAACGTGAGTATTCACGTTACATTTTCGTTGGCTTGGTGTGTTCTTTCCTTTCATGTCTTGTCTCGGTAAATTAGAGTAGTATTAATATAATTGTATTATTTTAAATTTTATATTGTCATGTTAGTTTATCACGGATTGTTAATGTTATATTCTGTTGTTAATTTTATATTTTGTTTATTACTGATTGTTAGTTGTTTTCCATTTATTGTTAGGTTGTTAGATTATTAACTTATACTTCATTAAACTTGATTAAGAAGAAAAAGAATGATAGTTTATAAATAATGTTAAATTAGCAATTTGTTGGAATATTACTGTTTATATGTAATTAGACTAAAGGAGCCGGAGGTGCATTTCATGTGACCCGGCTCTAATTTTGAACAAGGCTAAATAGAACTTGTCGTGAACCACGGACGCATTTCATGTAGCGTGGTTTGCAATATGTTTTAAATAACCTTGAATTAATGCTTTAAATAAATATAGTGGAATGTAGTTCTCTTTTAAATAATAAAATGAGATGAGCCTCGCTAAACAAAAATACATAAATTGCGGGGCCCTCGTTAAATGTATATATTAATTACTTAGACTTTGGGATGGGCCGTTTAACAAAATTTCACGGCCTTCCCCAAAATAATAATACGCTATTCGCTTTATGCACATTTTTAATAATTTACCTCCCTAAACTCGGGTGTACATTTATATGACCCAAATCCAAATCTCAATGGAGTCGAAATACGTCAATAATCACGGGTACATTAATGTGACGTGGTTCGAGATGTGTTTTCACGACGTTGCAATTTACTTTAAAATAATGATAATATTAAAAGCGGTTAAAGGCTAAAATTTGCACATAGGTTTGAGCATGTTTAAAAATCAAATAAATAAGCGGAATATGATAGTTAAGCGACCGTGCTAGAACCACGGAACTCGGGAATGCCTAACACCATCTCCCGGGTTAACAGAATTCCTTATCCGGATTTCTGATTCATAGACTGTAATACGGAGTCAATTTTTTCCTCGATTTGGGATTCAAACCGGTGACTTGGGATACCATAAATCTCTGAAGTGGCGACTCTGAATCTCTTAATAAATGAATCCCGTTTCGATTGTCCTTTAATTGAAAAAACTCTCTTTACCTCACCCTTCGCGGGGTGCAGTAGGTGAAAAAGGAGGTGTGACAATTCTGGCGACTCCGCTGGAGTC
>MU714415.1:0-10280 GCA_026770625.1 Nicotiana glauca
AAAAGTGTGATTTCAATTATAAACTGCTTAATCCTTTGGTTAATAAGTAATGAAAAATACAGGGGTAACACGTGGCTTAGGAAAGGCACCCAGGTCCGCTTGACTGGGGCTACTCGGTTGGGCGCCGGTCATGTCCCTCGATTTGGGGCATGACAGATTGACTACTTTCAAAATGGGTCGAGGCTTTGCCCAACAATAAAGCTAGGAGCGAGGTTGCATTTATCAAAAAGAGCATTTTTACAAGGTTTGGCACTCCTCGTGTAATCATAAGTGATGGGGGGTCGCTTTTATACAATAGAGCTTTTGACACCTTACTAGCAAAGTATGGTGTTAACCACAAAGTGTCTACTTCTTATCATCCTCAGGAGAGTGGCCAAGTTGATGTCTCGAGCAGGGAAATCAAAACTATTCTGTCTAAAACGGTCAGCGAAAATAGGACCGATTGGTCTAAGAAGTTGGATGATGCTCTATAGGCGTATAGAACTGCTTACAAGACTCTGATTGGTATGTCTCCATATCGGTTGGTGTTTGGTAAAGCTTGCCATTTACCGGTTGAATTAGAGCACAAGGCCACGTAGGCCTTGAGGAAGTTAAACCTTGATTGGGATGTAGCTGCTAATCTTCGGGTGGAGCAACTCAATGAACTTGACGAATTTAGATTCCGTTCCTATTCCAGTTCATCCCTGTACAAGGATAAAATGAAATACCTTCACAAAAAATATACTCGGGGCAAGGAGTTCAAGGTGGGGAATTTGTTTCTCTTATTCAACTCTCGTCTACGTTTGTTCTTTGGAAATCTCAAGTCAAAATGGAGTGGACCTTTTGAAGTGGTGTGTGTGAACCCATTTAGTGCTCTTTATTTAAAGAATAAAAGTGGGGAAGTTTTTAGAGTGAATGGGCATAGGGTCAAGCATTACTTGGGAAAAATTGATGGCAACCACGTGGTGGAACTTCTCCATCTCAAATGATTTTTTGGTAACCTGCGTCGCACCGCGATGTTAAATCAGGCGCTTCTTGGGAGGCAAACCATGTGTTTTTCTTCTTTTTTTTCGTTGATTTTCATTGTAGCATAGGATTTATTTTTGGACTAACTAGTTGTGAGATGATACAAGATTGTGTTGATGCAGTGCAGGACATAGTGGAAAAAATTGTTCAAGTCTCTGAAGTTTTCAATGAGGCCGTACTACATTTTGTGCGGATCGACTGATGAAGGATGAAAATACTAGTTCTCTGAAGTTTTCCACTGCGGCCGCATTATATTTTGTGCGGTCCGCGGTGGACTACTATGACCACAGTCTATTTTTTGCGGACCGTAGTAGGTTGCCTTCTCAAACTTGGAAAAGGCTGTGTGGTGCGGACCGCAGTCCATTCTGTGCGGTCCACATTGGGTAGGTTAGATGGGCCCCAGGACTTTTTCTATGAATAGTACTTGAGTCCCTCATTTAAAACTTTTTGATCTTTTAACTCTTAGAACTTCAAATTACTGTTCATCCCCTTTCTTTTTACATAACTAATTTCCAAGTCTTATTCTTCATCATAGCATCTTACTTCTGGTAATTTTATCCCTTTTTCATTGTTAATTTTATTAGTTTCATTAGATTTTAGTTTTTCTTCTGTTCTTCTCGTATTTTCTTTTGATTTGGTAGTTTAGGGTAGTTAATTTCTTGTTAAAAGTTAGAATTAGGTAGTTAAAATAAGTGGTCAAGCACTTAGGGACCTTTATTAGGTGTTAAATTGGACTTAAAATCAAAATATTTTAAACCCTAGGTTGGTGCTGTCTTTTGGTGTTCAGTGCGGACCGCGGTGGAAATTGTGCGGTCTGTGGTGCTTTAGTGCGGTCCGCAAGGGCATTTTGTGCGGACCGCGTTGATAAGTGTCAATATTTTGATCTTTGAGGACTGCGGCCGCACTATATTTTGTACGGTCCGCATTGGTCCCTATACGGCCGCACTCCATTTTTTGCAGTCCGCATTGCCTGGATACAGAGAGTGGGTAGTTTGAACCCCACCTCTGTGCGGACCTCAATGGATTTTGTGCGGTCCGTATTCGCCTCAGTGCAGCCACACTACATTTTGTGCGGACCGCACTGTTCAACAAATTAAACTATCTGTAACATTCTCTTTCACTGCAATCTTGAACTTCATTGTATATACTGAGACTAAAAAAGCATGACTGAATTTGTTTGCAGACAAAGGTAAAATCAAGAGGCCAGGCTGATAAACAACCAGGCAGAGGAGAGTCCTCTCGGGGAAGGGAATGTGGAAAGATAAAATTAATCCCCAAAGTTCGAGAGGCAATTAAAGCAACCAGAAAGGCGATTCAGGTCGCTAATAGAGCTGCTTTCCAATCCTCGGGAAGCGAGTATGTGCCTTCCAAGGAGCTGACTGACTCTGATTCTATTCCGAAATTCATGGATGATTTATCGGACAGATTCAGGTTGACAGATAAACCCACTCCTCCAACATCCCCTACTCAGGCTTCAGTGCATGTATCTTATTGGTTGTCTGAGGACTCAGCCAAAGGCAGTAAGGATGAGTACTCCACCTCTCCCACAACTTCATTATCTGGAGAGGGTTCAGTAGGAGAAGAAGAGGTAATAGGTGAAGAGGGTGAACTTTAGGTGGGAGGTGTTGCTAGAAATAGAAACCCGGAAGTGTGGCAAGATCGATTTGTGAGTGAGGTGGCCTACCATAAATTCATGGAATGGTGACCGGTGGGGAAATTGATTCCGGAGAGAAGCTAGAGATCTATTGCCTTACAACCCTAATGTGATTAGGCAATTTAGGGAGAGAATAGGCAGGGTATACCCTCTTGGGAGACAGTGTGGATGCGAACGAGCACTTGGTCAAGGAATTTTATACCAATATTACCCACATAAAAAAGGGCACCAAAGTGACCAAGGTGAGAAATTTGAAAGTGTTGTTTGATGGAAAGTTAATAAATGACTACTTGGGCTTCGATGAGGAGGATGAGTCATTGTACTTGGCGAAGATGGAATTAGGTGAGGAGGTCCATCCCTGGTTAGCTCAGCATCTGGAAATCCCAGGTACCACCCCCGATTGGCTGAATGCGGGAGTAAAAATTTTGAGAAGAAGTTTGAACTTTGAAGCCAAGGGGTGGAAAACATTTGTGTGCAGCAGATTGGACCCCATTACTCGTGACAGCTCCCTCGCTCTTCACTGGGCAGTTTTGGTGGCATCGATCATGGAGGGGTACCCTATTAATGTCGGGAATGTAATGTCTCGGGTAATCACACAAGTAGTCAGTGAGGGTGACATAAACTACCCCTTCCCCATCTTCTTGACCATGTACTTCAGGGACCTCAAGTTGAAAAGAGGTCATTTGATATCAAGGTAAAAGCAAAGGTCCCGTTCTTATGGTATAGCATGCAAGGTTATGACAACCCCAAAAGTAAGAACTACAAGGAAACAACCACTGCTCCAACTAGACAGTCTGAAGAGCCAGTTGAGGTAGTGGCTCATACTGCACCTGCATCCACATCAGAAAACATTCCCCATGGTCCATCCATTTCAGTAGATCTAGATATACCCTCTGTCATACATCTTTTTTACACACCTACCCCGAAGGATAAATGCATAAGGGAGTTTTTCCATTTAAAGTGACATTATTTGAATTGGGATTATTTTTTTTTAGAGTCGCCACTTGGGATAGGATTGGCTTTTGGTGTTCCAAGTCACCGGTTTAAATTAAATCCCAAATCGAGGAAAATTGTTGACTTCCCAATTGGAGTCTGCGAACCAAAAATTCTGTGTAAGGAACTCTGTTGATCCGAGGGAAGGTGTTAGGCACCCCCGGATCCCGTGGTTCTAGCATGGTCGCTTAAATTATTATAAATGGCTAAAATCTAATTTTTATACATGCTCCAACCTATAGTGCATTTTAGAACTATTTACCGCCTTTAGTTAAATTTTTTTAAAGAAAAGCGAACGTCGTTTAAAAAACGTATTTTTGGACCACGTCACATGAAATGCACCCGGATCCTTGACACATTCCTATTCAACATTTTTGGATTGGGATTTGGGTTGCATGAAATGCACACCCGTATTTTAGGAAGGTAAATTTATTAAAAGCGCGCCTAAAGCGACTAACGTATTATTTACTTTTGGGAAGGCAGTAAATTTTACTAAACGGCCTCTCCCGAATTTTAAGTATTTTTAATTAAGTAATTAATGAGGGCCCCACAATTTTTGGATTTTGTTCGGTGAGGATCATCTCATTTTATTATTTAAAGGCCAACTTAAAGTGACTACGATTTTCTATTTATTTTATTTGTCTCTATAAAGGCTAATTAATTTGCATTTATAATATCAAACCCCGAATTCAAGTCCGAATTCAAACAAAAGGGAAGGCCCTCTTAATTTGAACTCGCTACCTAATTCGAAACTCAAATTTATATTTGCAAATTAATCCCCTATTACTGGCATATACAATGCATCAACTTATATTTACAAATTTATATTTGTATCCATGAAACAAACTAGCTTTGGGCTCAAAGGGAGCCCAATTCTAAAATAAAGCAAAATAAAACCGGTGAACATTTTTAGAGAGGAGGAGATCTAGTTTTGAATTGGGCCACAGTACGGGCCTATTTACTAAATGTTGGTCTGTGGGTTAGCAACTTTTAGGATTATTAATGGGCCTGTCAACGAGCCCAAAGAATTGACCCAAACAAACCAAGCCATTAATGCACGAATTAGACTAGCAAGGAGAAATGAATTCCAGTTTTATTGATTAGTTCTAAATCTAATATAAACAATTGAAGGCTTTAATGGCTGACTAATACAATTTGCAATTCATAAATTATTTGATATGCTTGAACATAAATCTCACAATTGACTATAATTAATTACCTTGACTATAACACCACTCTTACTGTTATTTAATCATTCAACACCTAACATTTAGTACCAGCATGCCTAGAATCAGAAGGTCTTACAAAATTAGAGGCTAACAACAATTAAACTAGGAATTGTAATGTCAATGGGTATGTTTGAGCCCTAATTGAAGTTAACTAAAAGCTAATGATTGAATAGTCATCACATAACAGTCCATTATGAGTCAAACAGTCCGAATCATACAGCCACTAATATAAATTGGAGTTAAGCTATATGAATCAAATTCACATCAACCAGTCCCTATTTTAACTACAAATACACGGGGAAAACTAAATGAATGTAGAAATGAAAAGCCAAGGCATAAATACTCTTCATTTCATCTTTCACAAAGCTACATCACAGCTAGTATGAATGTGTACCTGGAATCGAAATAAAGGAGGAGTAAGGAGTCAGTTTTAACAGGAACAGAATAGCAACAACAGCTCAACAATGAAGCAGCAACTCAAACCAATTCTGATTCCCAGAAAAATACCAAACGATATTCAGCAAATTGCTACCAATCAACAGACCAAAATTTACTCAAATACTCCAACATCAACTTGAAATGTAGGCAGAAACCTTAGAATAACCTTAATCATTGAGAGATAGAAGTTCTAAAATCATTTCACCTTAAACAAGCTAGGCATTGCAACTTTAACCTTGAATCTCAAATTATTCTGTAGAAAACTTCAATAAAATAGTGAAACTTCGAGTTTTTTTGTTTTTTTATTTGGTTTTTCTGAATATTTTTGTCTAAACTATGACTTCTATGACTAGAAAACTTCAGATCTGAAGCTCTCTAAATTGGAACTTCAAATTTGAAATTTCAGATTTGAAACAGAATTTTAAGGTGAAATTAGAGGCTGGCTGGTTTTTGGGGGATTTGTAGGGGTTCTAAACTTCTGGGAATTTTTAGGGGGTCCAAAACTTCTTAAACAAGGCATGTTGTTGCCTTTTTATAGACAAAATTAGGGTGCAACTTCAAATTTTTATTTTTCTCTTTTTGTCCTTCATTATTTTCAATTTAGTCCGTCTATTTTTGACTTGTTATCCAAGTAAGGTTTTAACCTTCCTAAAATGTACACTTAAGTCCTATTTTTGAATGTCCTAGAAGATTCTATCATGTTCCTATTCCCTTCAAATCCCTGAAATACCCTTGTCTTTGCTTTAAATTTACCAATTCTTATTAAACTACCCTTTCTTATGCCCAAATTGCCCTTCCACCAGTCTGAAATTTACAGACTAATGCCAACTGACCCCAATCCCTTTACCCTAGCTAAAATTTAACTAAATTTAACCCCCATTTAATCTAAATCAGCTATAACCAAACAAACTAAACTTAAACTAAGTAAAACCAATTACTAAACTAAAGGAATTTCTGGTTACTTAACTAACTAAAGGCAAGCTAATATCTAAAACTTAAAAAAAAAAAAAATCAAATTAAACATAGAACAATTAACAAGTATCAAATTCAGGATCAATGGAACAAATCCTAAAGAATTAAACTAAAATCAGATTTGAACTTAATAAAATCAACAATGAGCTAAAATCGAAACAGACAAATAACAACCAGGAAGATACTCAAGCATCAAATCAGAACATGAGAAAAATGAAACTATCGTGGAAATTAAACACTATGAAAACAGAATTGATTTAAACGAGTAATAAAATTATACATAGACTAACATAAATGAACTAAAATTAGCACAGAAAAATGAATGAAACAAAATTGACTAAGATCACTAATTAAACTAATCAAAAACCTGAAACTCATGAGAAGTAAATAAAAGTTGAAAAGAAAACTTACTGATAAAGCAAACTCCGGCCAGCCATTTAATGCTTGAATCTTCCAAAGATTCCTGACGCGTAACATCCCTAATCGTGTGGTTTCAAAAGAAAACACATGATTAGGGATTTTATGGTCTGAAATCACAAAGATTTGAATTAGGGTTCTTGGCCGGAAAAATTTTAAAAATGATTTTTGAGGAGTTCCAGGCAGATTCGAAGCAAACAAGTATGGGGGTTGGGTAGAAGAGGCTCAGGCGGTGCAGTGGTGTAAATTTGGGGTCGTTTGGCATAACTTGTGTTTTGGCCAGAATTTTCAATCGATTATTCGACGAGATGGGGGAAGATTCGAGGGAAATGACCATGGGGGTTAGAAATAGGAGAAGTAGGAGCATCTATGGTGTTTTTTGGTGGTCAACAGCATAACTGGCGTCGTGGCCAAAAAAATTTTAAACCTATATTCAATGACTTCTAGTAAGATTCGAAGGAAACTACTGACGAATTTGAGAAGAGGATGAGAAGGGGAACAAAGGGTGTTAATTTGGTGGCCATTGGCATGACCGGCGTTCGCCGGCAACGGCTAGGGTTTTGCAGATTTAGGGCATTTGGTTGAGATTTGAATGAAAATAATGGTGGATTCGGAGTGGGGAGATGGAGACGAGGCTGTGGTGAAAATTTGGGGGTGATTGGAAGTTGGCCGCCGGCGATGGGGCGGAGGGCGGTGGTGACATGGTGGTGTTACACCGGCGTTACAGGGATGGGGGGTACGAGGAAGGAGGGGTTGGTCTGGGTTTGTATAAGTGTTTTATTACACTTTTATATAAATATCAGGGAGAATCTGAACCATTGGATGATAGGCGATGGATGGCCTGGATTTAACTGGGCCAAAAACGGTGTCGTTTTGTTAAAAGGGTGATCAGTAGGGACCGTTGGATGCTTATGGATGAATGGCTGAGATTAAACGACGTCAAAAAACGACGTCATTTTGTATATAGGGGGCTGGACCGGGTAATTTTTAATTGGGCTGGGCAAAATGGAACGAATTTTGGGGAATATTTGGGCTCAAAACCAAAATTGGCCCAGTTTACATAGCCTCCCTTTTTATTTGCTTCCTTTTATTTCTTTTACTTATTTTTTCATTTTGTATTTTTGTATTTTTATTTTCTAATTTTTTTATAAAATGCTAAAATAAACTCACAATCAAATTAACACCAAAAATTAGATTTCCTAATTAAAGAAAAATGCAAACTAATACCAATTTGAACTAAAAATGCAAAACGGACCCTTTTTTTGTTATTTTCTTTATAAATTAACACTAATTGATACTAAAATTGTGAAATTAAATCCCTAAATGCAAATGCATATTTTTTGTATTTTCATATGAATAAAAATGTAACTAATTAACACAAAATTCACAAAAATTATAAAATAATAAAGAAATCATTTTATTTGGAATTTTTGGAAATAATTTTCTTAGGGCAAAAATCACGTGCTCACAGCTGCCCCTCTTTGCCCGGGAACTCGAAGAGTTTTCGTGCAAAGATAAGTGAGCGGAAACGAGTGATTTTTGCCTGTTCGCATATTCAGTGTGAAGTATCTTTGAAAAGTTTGACCGCACCCTGCTTCAGAGGTTGCTTACATATCCTGGGCTAAACAGGAATCAGGTCAGTGTAGTTCGGGAAGGTTTGGTTGCTGGGACTACCAGGAGTTGTGAATTTCACTGCTGTTACTGCTGCTACTGCTTGTTGACCTCCTTATTACGCCAAAAGGAAAATCAAAGCTAATCTAGCTATGCCTATCAACTATGAGTTACAAGATTCCTATATATAATTCTCTTGAAACTTGATCTTGAGTCTTAGCTGATGTTGCTGTGGACTTCGATTTGAATCTTGATGCTCGCAAGTTGTAGGTGTTTACTTCTTCATGCAGCATTGGGTCAAAACAGGATCAGCGGAGCTTGTGACTTCAATCAGGTTTTGAGCAATCCGCACCCTTACTTGCTTCATGTTTGAATTCATTTCTTTTGTTCTTTTCTTCTTTTCTTGATTTTGAATTGAGATTTATTCCATTGGTCATCTCACACCTTGTGTTTTGAGATCAACCTGCTTAAAGTACAAAAACAAACAAACGAACGGAATTTTCTGCCCCAGTTTTCACTAGGAAAATTTCGTGAGTTAGTTGTGACACATATCTAAGCAATTAAATCAGGATTGTGTCTCTCTATGAGCAGGTTATGCTAGAAGATGACCGGGTTATGTCGGAAAAAGAAAAAGGTCTCGGGTTACGCCGAGACTTGGGAAGAAACAATTCCTTGGGTTATGCCAAGGAGGTCCACGGGTTATGCCGGGATAAAGGAAAAATGGTCCTTGGGTTATGCCAGGGAGATCCTCGGGTTATGCCGGGATTTGGAAAGAAAAGGCTCCTAGGGTTATGCCAGAGGGGTCCACGGGTTATGCCAGGATTTTGCAAGAAAATCTCCTAGGGTTATGCCAGGGAGGTCCACTGGTTATGCCGGGATTTGGAAAGAGAAAGCTCCTAGGGTTATGCCAGGGAGGTCTACGGGTTATGCCGGAAAAGAGAGAGGGGTCTCGGGTTATGTCGGGACTTTGGAAAGAAAATTATCCTTGGGTTATGCCAGGGATATCCTCGGTTATTTCGGGATTTGGAAAGAAAAA
This sequence comes from Nicotiana glauca, assembly GCA_026770625.1. NCBI lineage: Eukaryota > Viridiplantae > Streptophyta > Magnoliopsida > Solanales > Solanaceae > Nicotiana > Nicotiana glauca. Next base: position 9,356 of record MU714415.1, read on the forward strand.
GCTCTTTAGGTTATGCCAGGGAGATCCTCGGGTTATGCCGGAATTTGGAAAGAAAAAGCTCCTTGGGTTATGCTAGGGAGATCCTAGGGTTATCCCGGGAAATGGAAAGAAAAAGCTCCTTGGGTTATGCTAGGGAGGTCTACGGGTTATGCCGGGGTTTGGAAGAAAAATGGCCCTTGGGTTATGCCAAGGAGGTCCTCGGGTTATGCCGGAATGGAAAGAAAAGGCTCCATGTTTTTTTTGGGAGATCCTCTGTTTCGTGGCCGGGATTTGAAATGAAAAAGATCCTTGGGTTATGCCAGGGAGATCCTCGGGTTATGCCGGGATAAAAGAAAATGGACCTTGGGTTATGTCACGACCCATTTTGCCTGACTAGGTCATGATGACGCCTAACACCACAGTTAGGCCAGCCAACTGCGGAAGTTTTGATTAAGTCTCGATTATTAATTAGCCAACCAAATATACTAGTATTTTCAAGTAAATAAAAGAAACTAACAAAATCATACAGTGCTGACATAGTCATACATCCCCAAAAAAATAAATGTTCTCTACAGTGTGTGCCAGAACTCGGTGTCACTAGCTACGGGCGACCAGTAGAGTATAAACAAAAGAATATACAAAACGCTGTCCTACTTTCTGAATCGGAATAGATAGAAAATCATAAATACAGGAAAAGGACTCCTTCGGCTGCAAATCGGCATGAGGGAGAAGGCAACTCACCGTAGAAGTCCCAGAAAGTGCTCACTGATATGCACCCGAGTGATGTCCGGATCCACCTGCCTCAAACCCTATACATTTAAGTACAGAAGCGTAGCATGAGTACGTAAACAACGTGTACTCAGTAAGTATCCCGTCTAATCTCGAAGAAGTAGAGACGAGAGGTCGACTCGATACTTACTAAGGTCAATTAGTATATATATAAATA
>MU714417.1:3633-40061 GCA_026770625.1 Nicotiana glauca
ATTTTTCTCAGAGGGTTGTTCTGTCTTTTATAGCATTTTGGAGTGCTCATACGTGTTTTCTTATCTCTCAGATATTTTTCGCTCTTATTACCACTTAGTTGGAAGTACTCACTTTACTCCCTACACCTCGCGTGCAGTTGCAGGTATTTTTTCCCCTGTAGCGGGTTAGTAGCGGATTGAAGGTATTGCTATCGTAGCTAAGCAAGGTGACCCCAACGTTTGCGGCACCGAGTTTCTTCTTCTTGATTTCCAGATTTTACTCTATGTATTATAGACTTTGAAATTTTAATAATGATCTTCCTACATGCTCGTGACTTGTGACACCTCGGTCGGGCTGAGTTAGGCTATATTGTTGATAATTAATGTTCTTTAAGTTGCATTTTCCATATATTTATGTTTAGTAAGTGTTAAAAAAATGAATTGGGTTAGTTGGATGTCCTTGTCTTCACGAGAGGCGCCATCATGACCAAGTATGGAGATTGGGTCGTGATACATTCCTAGAAACCGCCACATGCATCTACAACAATCAACAATTCAAACTTCAAGTAACGTCTAGATCTTCATCACTGTCTTTGTCTTCCATCACTTTATCTACTCCATCTACAAAAGAGTATAAAGTGAGATTTATCAAAGACATTACTGGAGAAATCCCAAAATGAGTTAAGTGAATGTGGGAATTTGAATGTTTTAGGCTTCGCAGATATTTGCGAAGCCAAAAATATTTTACTCACTACTAGGAATTCCTGATTGGCTATCTATCAAAGCCAACTCTGGTACGCTTGTAGTTATGTTTGCCTCGTGTGACTTATCACAATAAAACAAAAGCAAAGAACAAAGGAAGGGGCAAAAACTTGGATCAATGTGTGATGACCCGACCCGTCGTCTCATGTATTACTATCCCGTATCCCCCATTTTATGATTCTTCATATATTATAATCGGTATTCTGTGTGTTATAGATAATTCGGATTGGTTTTGGTGGGAAATGAGACGCGTAGTCTCTTTAAGGAAGGTTTGGTTTGAAAAAGTCAACTGGATGTTAACTTATGAGGTAGAGTGCTCAAATGTGATTTATGGTGGTTCGGTTACCTTTGGAAGATGAATTGTGACTTAGGATCATGATCGAAAGTGATTTTGGAGGTCCGGTGTAGAATTAGGCTTGAATTGGCGAAGTAAGGGTTTTGGCGATTTCCGGTTGATAGGTGAGATTTTGATCCGAGGGTTGGAATGGAATTCCAAGAGTTGCAGTAGCTTCGTTAGGTGATTTGGGATGTGTGTGCAAAATTTCATATCATTCGGAGGTGATTTGGTTGGGTTTTTTGATCAATTGCGTGTTTTGGAAGTTTTTGAAAAACTTAAGCTTGAATTCGATGAGAATTGAGGGTTTTTAGCGTTGTTTGAGGTGTTTTGATGATTGGAACATGTTTGGGTGATGTTGTAGGATGTGTTTGTGTTTTTCGTTGAGGTCTCTGGGGCCTCGGGGTGATTTCGGTTAGCTAACGGAGAGTTTTAGCTAACGGAGAGTTTTCAGGCCTGATTTGGCCTTCGCGTTCGCGAAGGCAGGCCCGCATTCGCGGAAGGTTAAGTTCTGAAGCTCCGCGTTCGCGTATAAAGAAATTGAGGCTCCGTATGAATTGTTCTTCGCATTCGCGGCCTAAGACTCACATTCGTATAGTGGTATCAGTTAACACATCGCGTTCGCGGTTGGGGCACCGCGTTCGCTACGGGTATTTGGTCTAAGGCAAGGATTGTTCATCGCGAACGCGAGAGTTCCCTCGCGTTCGCATAGAGTAAAAGTCACCTGGGCATAATGGGTTTTAAAAAAATATTTCCTCCGCGAGTCCAAGTTAATTTCCACCATTGTTGGGCATCTTTGAGAGATTTTGGACGGGAATTGAAGAGGGTTTCAACAAGTAATTATAAGAGGTAAGATTTTTGAACTTAAAACACGATTATATTATGAAATTGGTCTAGAAATTCTTGGAAATTTAAATAAAATAGAAGAACTAGGGCTTGAGATTTTGAGATTTTAAATTGAGGATTTGATGGGCCATTTGAACTCCGATTTTGGTGCTCTTGATATGGATAGACTCGTGGCGAGATCAGGAATCCGGTGATGTAAATTTTGTAATTTTTTGAGAAGTGGTCCCGAGGCTCGGGTTTTGCTAATTTCGAGATTCTTTATGTTTATCTATTGTTTTCGATTTGGTATTGTTCCCTTAGCATATTGTGATGTGTTCGCTCTGATTTTGGTTAGATTCGACGCGCGTTGAGGCCGATTTGAGGGGCAAATGCATGGAGAGCTAGAGATTTCACCGGTTCGAGGTGAGTAATGATTGTAAATGATATCCTGAGGGTTTGAAACCCCCGATTGCACATAGTAGTGCTATATTGATGTGACTTGCACGCCGGATAGTGGGCATGGGATAGAGCACCGCTGGGGATTGTGACTTGGCCCGTCCCAATTGATTAAATTATCGCATATTTGACCAAAATTTATTTGTTATCACTGTTGTTTGGGCTGATTGCCATATTTGGTCTTCCTGCTAATTATTTTAACCCTTCGGGGATTATTTTCACTGTTTTTCCTCACTATTTTGACTTATTACTTGAACTCAGTCATACTGTTTCTCCACTACTTTACAACTCAGCCACTTTTACTCAGATTGAGTCTTAAATGATAATTTTAATGATATGTTGGGCTGACGACTACTGTTTTACTAGTGCCCGAGGGGCTTGTTATGATATTCTAACTGAGTGGGGCCGAGGGCTAGATGTGAGGATACACTGAGGGATGTGAGGCCTATGGCCTGGATGTGAGGGTTACATATGGATCGGATTGCACGCCGCAGTACTATATTATATGGATCGGACTACACGCCGCAGTAGTATATTATATAGATCGGATTGTATGCCGCAGTATGTATATATTGGATCGGACTGCACGCTGCAATGATATAGCGCTTGGGCTGTAGAAGCCCCTTCGGAGTCTTCACCTCCACAGTGAGTGCAGGTACCCATATAGATCGGGCTGCATGCCGCAGAGATATGTGAATTGGGCTACGCGCCGCAGCGGTTATTATGCAATACTGTTTCTGAGAGTGATTTGAGAGAGAGAGCCCTAGGGGCCGAGAGTGTTGTAGAGAGTGAACCCGAGGGGCTAGTTTACTTTACGATATTGCCCGAGGGGCGAGCTTTTATGTGCTCATTTTGCATACTCCATGCCTTTTACCTATTATACTGTGGTATTTGTGCCCGAGGGGTGGATTTTCTATGCTAATCAGCACTAACTATTTTGAAATCATTTTCGTAATTATTGAAAAGACCATTTTCGAAAGATATTTGAACTGAGCCAAAATATTTCTAAAGATTTTACTATTTTATCATAAATTGTACCCGGCTTCTGTATAGCATGTTAGTTGCTTTACGTGATTTCTGGTTGCTCAATTGTTATTTACTTTTATTACTCACTGAGTTGGAGTACTCACTTTACTCCCTGCACCTCGCGTGCAGATGCAGGTATTGTTCACCCGGTAGTGGGTTTTGAGCTGGTTAAAGGTATTGCTATTGTAGCTGAGCCGAGTGACCGCTAGCATTCGCGGCACCGGATTACTTCCTTTGGTTCTAAATTTTATTCTGTATATTGTTGGCCCTGTATTTGTACATAGACTTCTCTAGATGCTCATGACTTGTGACACCCTGGTCGGGCTCTATTGGGTTGTATTTACATTGATTAGTATCATTAATTCATATTCGAAATGTTATATAACTGATTAACTGCTTTAAAGTGTTGTTCTGGAATGGTCGGGCTGGCCTTGTCTTCACGAGAGGCGCCATCATAACCGGAGCGGGGTTTGGGTCGTGACACAATGTAACTAGACATAACTCATAGCAGGTAAGATAATAAGATTTGGATGCTTTTCAACCCGAAAACACATACAGTATAGCAGCAGCACGAGCTACTCAACCCGGGAAAGCTATGTGTTTTGCATGCTTATTTCTATTGGTTAATATATTTAATGAGAAAGGTGATGTTCCTAGTTCTAGCAGATACCTTGTGCACTTGGGATAAAACTAACATTGCATAGTTGATATATATAATAGTTTTATCATCCTGTAGGCCAAGTAAGAGTAATTAATTAGCTCTGTTCTCCATTCTAATAAGTTAATCACATTCTTGTGCATGTGCCCTGGTAACATCTTTGGGTTCAACACTTGCAATAAAACTACTTAGCACTAGAAGGGTACCCAAACAACAGCAGCAAGACCTACCCATGGTGGTCTGCTCCCTTCTTTTAGGACAGCCATTATAGAATTAGGAAGCAAAGCTTCAAAAGATCAAGGGGATGTTATCATTATGATAAGACCAACTTGAAATGGACCAACAGGTTATTTCCTTGAGAATGAAGACAGTGAAAGGTATTATCTTTAAAATTGGGAAATATGGACATATTGGATTTTAAAAACTAAGGCAAAGGGGCACATATATGCATGTACTTGGAGAAAAATTTAAAATATAACATTCGTTATACTTTGTGAGTCCCGCAAAACAGGTTATTACTGTATCCAATTTCCAAATCTTACTTCCTAATTTCTAGAGGATATTACATTTAGCAAATTCCCCCTTTCATAGTTTGGTTAAAATATCTGAGCTACAGCTACTATTGCTACAATTTGCTCCCAGGAGTGCAATACAACATCAATGACTAATACGAGAGTTCAAAAGGAGTCTATTGCCAAGTTGCAGATTTCCCAACAATAAAATCAGTAGGCCAATCAGAGTACAATTACCAGCTGCCCAGAGTTATCAGGCCACTTGAAAGAAGTAATGAAATCCAAATCAACAAAGAAAATAGGGAATGACAGTACTCTTTCGAACTCTTGTGCACTGATAAAGAGAGAGAGCGAGAGAGCGCACAGTGAGAAGCAACATAAAAAAGAAGAGAAGAAGTGTAACATTTGCTACGGACTAACCTTTGTTGTTACTGCCAGCGGATGGACGATTGATTGGTTGAATAGCGCCTTGTTGTGCAGAAGTAGCTTTGCCTGGTGCACGAGCACTAAATATTAGCATGTCAGAATCAAGCCTTAAATCGGTGTTGAGACGTCGAAGTCATGTAACGACGTTCATCGTAATATCTTGTTCCATAGCATCCTTTTGTACATTAAGCTTTTCTAGCATTTTTTTCCTTTTGTGCATTGAGCTTTTCCAATAATTTTTGTTGCATCTTCTCTTCCATTTCCTCCATTTTTTGTTCCATTCTCTCATCAGTAGCATTTATAGAGGATCCAAAATCTCCTTTTTCTATTTTAAGATAGTTTTGTTAACTCCTCATCCATACAATCATGCCCGACCTGGGTGCTCAGGTCCCATGACTGATGCAAACGTATCAACTAATTCACTACCATCTCCACTTTCTTGATTTGATTGTATTCTCTCCATTTCAGCCTACAAACCAAATGCAAGAGAATAAAGTATAAGTAAATAAAACTAAGTCAATAATTAAGAATAAATAAATAATCACGATAATCTTTAAACTAGAAATTTCTGACAATTTAAATAATTGTGTTCCCATAAGAGCTTTTGTATACTCGACCAGGTTTTCTTTTTCTTGTAGCCATAAAGATATCTTTACCTGATAGAGTATCTGAAATATCAGCCATGTCCTTCATTTTTTCCTAATATCATCAAAAATGGTACAATAATATTTTCATTCAAAGTTAGCAAGTTCATACTTAAAGAAAAAATAAGAGAAAAAAATCAAACCTCGATTATTTGAGCAAAACTTGTTTTGCCAGTAGTGTGGTTTAATGACCCGGCTGGTCATGTTTGGAATTTACGGCATGTTTCCCCATTAACTACTTTCCCTAAGCTTATTTTTGCTATTTTGGTTTGCCGGGACGTTCGGTATTAGGATTCTGAGTGTTTTGGGCACTTAGTCCCTAAATGAGAGTTTAAGAGTTGAAAAATGGTCTGTATTCGGAACAGTGTGAAGACGACCTCGGAATGGAAATCTTATGGTTCTGTTAGCTCTGTTAGGTGATTTCGAGGTTGGGAGCGTGTTTGGAATGATATTTGGAGGTCCGTAGCTCATTTAGGATTAAAATGCCGAAGTTTGAATTTTTGAAGTTTCCGGTCCGATAGTGAGTTTTTGATCCGAGGGTCAGATTTGAATTCCGGAAGTTGTTGTAGCTCCGTCATGTCATTTGGGATGTGTGTGCAAAATTTTAGGTCATTCAGGCGAGGCTTGGTTAGGTTTTTCATCGAAAGCGTTTTTGGTTAGAATTTGAAGTTCTTAGGCTTGAATCTTTGATTTAATCGGGTTTCCGGAGTTGTTTGAGGTGTTTTGAGGATTGGTACAAGTTCGAATAAGGTATTAGGTGGTATTGGTATTTTTGGTTGAGGTCCCGGGGGCCTCGGGATGATTACGGATGCTTAATGGGGCATTTCTGTGTTGAAAAATGTTGCAGCAGTAGAAGTTCTAGTATTATCGCTTTTGTGGCTTGGGAACTGCAGAAGCGGAGCTGTAGAAGCGGCTTTGAAGCCGCATAAGCGGAGTCGCAGGAGCGACATGGGTACCTCAGAAGCGGAAGCTGGGCTTCCCTCCAATTTTCCGCGGAAGCGTAATCGCAGAAGGGATTTTTATTCAGCAAAAGCGGAAGTTCGACCCACAGCAAAAAATGCAGAAGCAGAGCCGCTTAAGCGGTTACTGGACCGCAGAAGCGAAAAATGCCTGGGCAGTACTTAACACTTTCAAAATGAGGGTTCTTCCATTTTTATCAAAACAAAAGCTAGAGAGCTCGATTTTGGGAGATTTTTCGAGGGCTTTTTAGAGGCAACGATTGGGTAACGATTCCTTACTCCCTTATGATTAATACCCACAAATCTAACCTCATATTCAACTTTAATTTCGGATTTTTGAATTAAAATTGGGGTAAAGTTCTTAGACCTAATTGTGAGGACTTGAGGGGGCATTTGACCTCCGATTTGGGAGATTTTTATATGGTGAGACTCGTGAGAGTACGAGGTTTCTGAAAACGTAAAAGCTATTTGATTCCGAGACGATGGCTGGAGGAGCATTTTGGTCATTTTACCTATTTTTGCGCCATGGTTTTGATTTTATTAGTGGAATCGGTTAATTGAAAAATTATTTACAATATGTAATTGGTTTGAATAGATTTTGGCCACTCGGAGTCGGATACTCGTAGCAAGTGCATCGTTCCCTAGTTAATTTTGCACCGGTTCGAGGTAAGTGGCTTGCCTAACCTTGTGTGGGGTACTTCATCCCATATGATGTGATAATTGGTAATTGAATGCCTCGTACGTGAGGTGACGAGCACGTACTTGAGCAAATTGTTTAAACTCGAATTTTTACTTAATTACTTGATTTGGATTCTTTTTCATATTTTCCTTACTTTACTTGCTTTTATAGTCTGTGCTAGCATAGAAGAGCATGTATAATTGATCCAAGCTGCCTATTTGCTTAAATTGTCTTAACTGTGGTTACGTGGAGCATGTAAGGCCAGTATTTCCGTGATGCCTTGTCTTGTTGTACTTAAATTTCTGAATATTTTTCTGATGTTGGTTGCGCATTTACATTGGGACTACGGATGCGGGATTCTGGGAGTTCCCCCTTTTTTGTTTATTTTGGGACTATGGGTTTGATTCACAGAAGATCCCCCTGCACTTTTATTTTGGGACTACGGGACGGTATCTCGGGAGATCCCCCTGTACTTTTATTTTGGGACTACGTGACGGTATCCCGGGAGATCCCCCTGCACTTTTATTTTGGGACTACGGGACGATATCCCGGGAGATTCCCCTGCACTGATGATTGGATTACGGGACGGTATCCTGGGAGATTCTTTGATATTGATATGAGATTTGGACTACGGGATGGTATCCCGGGAAGTTCCATTAGACAGTTGAGAAAAGGGCTACAGGACGGTATCCTAGAAGACCCTCGTCGGTATTCTTGTAATTTTGCTGTACTTACTCTGTGTTTCTATTTTGTCTTGCAGTAATATATTTCATTGATATGTCTTATCACATCGCTGTGTTCATTAGTTTTCATCAGACCTCGATACTATTAATCTCTTGTTACTTTATTGATTTCTGTCTCAGTAGGGCCTTTACCTTTCCTTGTCACTACCCAACCGAGGTTAGGCTTGGCACTAACTGAGTACCGCTGTGGTGTACTCACGCCTCTTCTGTGCATGTTTTTCATGTGCAGATCCTGGTGCTTCCGAGCAGGCGTACCATCAGTAACTGTCAGGGAGCGTATTCAGGACTTGAGGTATACATCTGCTACGTCCGCAGATCCGCAAAGTCTCCTTCTCATTTTATCCATAGCTATTAGATGTTATTTGATCATTCTTTGTATTAGACTATTCTGGTGATTAGAGCAATGTAAGATTTCTTATAGCCTGTGTTGCCCGTGGGTTTTCGGGTCTTGGAGGTTACTTCAGTTTGTGGTATTAAAGTGTATTTGCCTGGTGGCAACTGTATACATTACCCATGTTATTTAGTTTGATTTTAAATTTCGCAAATGGTTATTACTTCCGCAATGTGTTAGGCTTACCTGGTCGTGAAGACTAGGTGTCGTCATGACGTGTTCACAATTGGTGAACTAGGTTCGTGACAAGTTGGTATCAGAGCTCTAGGTTCATAGGAGTCACGGGACACAGGGCGGTTTATTAGATTCTCGCTGATCGGTACGGAGACATCTGTATTTATCTACGAGAGGCTATGTAACTGTTTAGGAAAATCTTCATTTCTTTTGAATTCTGTGTCGTGCGATGTTTTGATGCCAATTCTAAACTTTTGTCTTCAATTCTCTTACAGATGGTGAGGACACGTGCTACAAGAGGACCAAGCACCCGCGCCCCCTGCTGCCGCCGTCAGAGGCCGAGGCCGGGGTAGAGGTCGAATACGTGCCCGAGGTGCAGCCACAGCACCCGCGCGCACTGCCGCTGAGGTACCACCAGCTTATCCAGTTGGAGCACAGGCACCTGATACACCCATTACAACTACTACTACTCCAGCGCTCCAGGAGACCCTGGCTCAGTTCATGAGCATGTACACTACTTTGGCTCAGGCGGGGTTGCTTCCCCTCGCTGCAGCCATATCTCAGGCCGAGGGAGGGGCCCAGACTCTTGCAGCCCGCACTCCTGAGCAGAGAGTGCCGATGGAGAAGGTTCCAGAGGTTATTCCTGTATCGCTAGCAGCACCAGTACAACTTGGGGATGGGTCAGCTGTCTCAGAGGACGAGCAGTGCAGGCTAGAGAGTTTCAAGAAATATAATCCCCCAGTGTTCAATGGCCTAGCTTCAGATGACGCCTTGGGATTCATGGAGGCGTGTCATCGCATTCTTCGTACTATGGGCATAGTGGATTCTAGTGGGGTTTCTTTCACCACCTTTCAGCTTCGGGGAGTCGCCTATGATTGGTAGCGTACTTATGAGTTTGATAGTCCAGTCGAGTCTGCCTCACTAACTTGGACCCAGTTCTCAAACATGTTTATGATGGAGTTTGTTCCCCAGAGCCTCAGGGATTCGTAGCACGTGGAGTTTGAGAGTTTGCACCAGGGTGCTATGACAGTCTCAGATTATGCCATCCGTTATACCAGGTTGGCCAAACATGCACCGGCGTTGGTCGCCACAGTTAGGGAGAGAGTTCAAAGGTTTATTGAGGGTCTTATTCCGCCCATCTGGTCCAGCATGGCCCGAGAGTTTGAGATGGATATTCCCTACCAGCAGGTAGTGAGCATTGCTAGACGTATTGAGGGTGTACTCGCCAGGGAGCGATGGGAGAGGGAGGCCAAGAGGTCTCGAGAGTCGGGTTATTACTCTGGTGCCCGTACCACATCAGCCAGATGTTATGGTAGGGGTTATTCTGGTCGTCCTATTCATTCAGCCTTGCCAGCAGCCGGTAGTACTCCAGCTCCACCAGTACCTCAGGAGCCTTATTATGCGCCTCTAGTTTCTAGCGCGCCTCCTGCGCGGGGTACTTCCAGAGGTCAGTCTATCGGACCTAGCTCCAATTAGTCACAGCCACCACGTCCTCCCAGAGCTTGCTTCGAGTGTGGCGATACACGTCACTTGGTTAGGGACTGCCCTAGACTTTGTAGAGGTGCATCTTCACAGACTACCCACCCACAGCGTGCTTCTCACGGTTCTCAGGCTATAGTTCCAGCTCCCACTACTGCCCCACCTGTTTAGCCTGCCAGGGGCGGAGGCCGAGGAGATAGAGGTCGCCCTCGTGAGAGGGGTCGGGCCAGATATTATTGCATTCCTACTCGTACCAAGGCAGTTTCCTTTGATTCTGTCATCACAGATATTATTCTAGTTTGTCATAGAGAGGCATCGGTTCTATTCGATCCCGGCTCTACTTATTCATATGTGTCCTCTTATTTTGCTTCGCATCTGGGTGTGCCTCGGGATTCTTTGAGTGCCCCCGTTTATGTTTCTACTCCTGTGCGAGATTCTCTTATTGTGGACCGCGTGTACCGGTCGTGTTTGGTTACTCTTCATGATTTTGAGACTAGGGTTGATCTATTGTTACTCGGTATGGTTGATGTTGATATTATTCTGGGCATGGACTGGTTGTCACCCCATCATTCTATTCTTGATTGTCACGCCAAGACCGTGACGCTGGCTATGCCAGGTGTTCCACGTATTGAGTGGAGTGGTACCTTAGATCATATTCCCAGCAGGGTTATTGCTTTCCTTAAAGCTCAACGTATGGTTGAGAAGGGGTGTGCTGCTTATTTGGCTTATGTGAGAGATCTCAGTGTTGACACCCTTTTTGTTGATTCAGTCCCAGTGGTATGGGATTTTTCCGATGTGTTTCCAACTGATCTTCCGGGCATGCCGCCCGATAAAGATATTTATTTTAGCATTGATCTGTTACCGGGCACTCAGCCCATCTCCATTCCTCCATATCGCATGGCTCCTCCTGAGTTGAAGGAGTTGAAGTACCAGTTGCAAGAATTGTTGGGTAAGGGTTTTATTCGACCCAGTATTTCACCATGGGGAGCCCCTGTTTTATTTGTAAAGAAGAAGGACGGTTCTATGCGTATGTGCATTAATTATCGACAGTTGAACAAAGTTACGGTGAAGAACCGCTATCCTTTACCTCGTATTGATGATCTGTTTGATCAGCTTCAGGGCGCACAGGTGTTTTCCAAGATTGATTTGCACTCAGGTTACCATCAGTTGAAGATTCGGGAGCCAGATACCCCGAAGACTGCTTTCAGGACTCGGTATGTCATTACGAGTCACTTGTTATGTATTTTGGGCTGACTAATTCCTCGGCAACTTTTATGCATTTGATGCACAGCGTATTCAGGCCATATCTTGATTCATTCGTGATTGTTTTTATTGATTATATTCTGGTATATTCTCGGAGTCGTGAAGATCATGAGCAGCACCTGAGGGTAGTGCTTCAGACTCTGAGGGAGAAGAGATTGTATGAAATGTTCTCCAAATGTGTGTTCTGGCTGAGTTCTATGGCATTCCCAGGCCACGTGGTGTCGAGTGAGGACATTCGAGTGGATCCGAGGAAGGTGGAGGCCGTGCAGAGTTGGCCCAGGCCCTCTTCCGCTAATGAGATCCGTAGTTTCCTTGGCTTGGCGGGTTATTACCGTCGCTTTGTGGAGGGGTTCTCATCGATCGTGGCTCCTATGAATAGATTGACCCGGAAGGGTGCCCCATTTCAATGGACAGAGGAGTGTGAGGAGATCTTCCAGAAGCTCAAGACAGCTTTGACTTCAGCCCCAATCTTGATGTTGCCTACTGGTTCCGGGTCCTATACAGTTTATTGTGATGCCTCACGGGTTGGACTTGGAGCGGTATTGATGTAGGACGGTAGGGTGATAGCCTACGCGTCCCGACAGTTGAAGGTGCACGAAAAGAACTACCCTATCCACGATCTTGAGTTAGCTGCCATTGTTCGTGCCTTAAATATCTGGCGTCATTATTTGTATGGGATGCCTTGTGAGATCTACACTAACCATCGGAGTTTGCAGCACTTGCTTAAGCAGAAGGACCTGAATATGCATCAGAGGAGATGGTTAGAGTTGTTAAAGGATTATGATATGACCATTCTTTATCATCCAGGCAAGGCCAATGTGGTCGCCGATGCCTTGAGTTGTCGGGCGGAGAGTTTGGGGAGTTTGGCATATCTACTAGCCTCAGAGAGACCTATGGCGCTGGATGTTCAGGCTTTAGCCAGGTAGTTCATGAGATTGGACCTTTCAGAGCCTAGTCGGGTTCTAGCTTGTATGGTTTCTCGGTCTTCCCTATTTAATCTCATCAGGGAGCGGCATTTTGATGACCCTTATTTGCTTGTCCTTCAGGACAGAGTTCGGCGAGGTGATGCCCGAGATGTTACCATCGGGGATGATGGAGTGTTGAGGATGTAGGGCCGGATTTGTGTGCCCAATGTAGATGATCTTCGAGAGCTGATTCTAGATGGGTCCCATAGCTCGCGGTATTCCATCCATCTGGGTGCCGCGAAGATGTATCAGGACTTGAGGCAGCACTACTAGTGGAGGCGGATGAAGAAGTATATAGTTGACTACGTGTCTAGATGCCTCAACTGCCAGCAGGTGAAGTATGAGCACCACCGTCCGGGTGATTTGCTATAGCAGATTGAGATCCCAGAGCGGAAGTGGGAGCGTATCACCATGGGTTTTGTATCTGGGCTCCCACGGACCATGAGGAAGTTTGATTCTATTTGGGTCATTGTGGACCGGCTGACCAAGTCCGCTCATTTCATATCTATGTGTACCACTTATTCATCATAGCGGTTAGCGGAGATCTATATTAGGTATATCGTCGAGTAGCATGGTATACCAGTTTCTATCATCTCAGACAGAGGCACTCGGTTTACATCGCGGTTCTGGAGAGCCGTGCAACAAGAGTTAGGCACTCGAGTGGAGTTGAGCACTGCATTCTACCCCCAGAAGGATGGACAGTGCGAGCGTACTATTCAGATTTTGGAGGATATGCTCTGGGCATGCGTGATTGTGTTTGGAAGGTCTTGGGACCATTTCCTGCCATTGGCGGAGTTTGCTTATAACAACAACTATCAGTCCAGCATTCATATGGCACCGTATGAGGCCTTATATGGTAGGAGATGCATATCTCCAAGGGGTTGGTTCGAGCCAGGTGAGGCCAGGTTATTGGGTAGAGAGATGATTCAGGATGCAATAGAGAAGGCTAAAGTAATTCAGGACAGACTCCGTGCGGCCCAGTCCAGACAAAAGAGTAATGCGGACAAGAATGTTCGTGGTGTGGCATATATGGTTGGTGAGCGGGTTTTGCTTCGGGTCTCGCCTATGAAAAGCGCCATGAGGTTTGGAAGGAAAGGGAAGCTGAGTCCGAGATTTATTGGGCCTTTTGAGATATTGAGGCGAGTTGGGGAGGTTGCTTATGAGCTTGCCTTACCTCCCAGCCTAGCCAGAGTTCATCCGGTATTTCATATTTCGAAGCTCCGGAGATATCATGGTGACCCGTCGCACGTGTTGGATTTCAGTTCGGTTCAGCTGGACAAGGATTTATCTTATGTTGAGGAGCCAGTGGCCATTTTGGATAGGTAGATCAGAAATTTGAGGTCAAAGAACATCGCTTTAGTGAAGGTCCAGTGGCGGGGTCAGCCGGCCGAGGAGGCGACTTGGGAGACCGAGCGAGATATGCACAACCAGTACCCTCATCTTTTTGCTACTTCAAGTATGTTCTCTATGCTCGTTCGAGGACGAACGAATGTTTAAGTGTAGGAGGATGTAATGACCCGGCCGGTCGTTTTTGGAATTTATGCCCTGATTCCCCATTAACTGCTTTCCCTAAGTTCATTTCTGCTATTTTGGTTTGCCAGGACGTTCGGTATTAGGATTCAGAGTGTTTTTGGGACACTTAGTCCCTAAATGAGAGTTTAAGAGTTTAAAAATGGTCCGTATTTGGAATAGAGTGAAGATGACCTCGGAATGGAAATCCGATGGTTCTGTTAGCTCCATTAAGTGATTTCGAGGTAGGGAGCGTGTTGGGAATGTTATTTGGAGGTGCGTAGCTCATTTAGGCTTAAAATGCCGAAGTTTAAATTTTTGATGTTTCCGGTCCGATAGTGACTTTTTTTAATTCGAGGGTCGGATTTGAATTCCGAAAGTTGTTGTAGCTCCGTCATGTCATTTGGGATGTGTGTGCAAAATTTCAGGTCATTCGGGTGAGGCTTGGTTAGGTTTTTGATCAAAAGCGTTTTTGGTTAGAATTTGAAGTTCTTAGGCTTGAATCCTTGATTTAATCGGGTTTCCGGAGTTGTTTTAGGTGTTTTGAGGATTGGTACAAGTTCGAATAAGGTATTAGGTGGTAATGGTATTTTTGATTGAGGTCCCGGGGGCCTCCAGATGATTACGGATGTTTAACGGGGCATTTCTGTGTTAAAAAAATGTTGCAGCAGTAGAAGTTCTGGTATTTTCGCTTCTACGGCTTAGGAACCATAGAAGCGGATTTGAAGCCGCATAAGCGGAGTTGCAGGAGCGACCTAGGTACCGCAGAAGCGGAAGCTGGGCTTCCCTCCAATTTTCCAAAGAAGCGGAATATTTTCCGTTGAAGCGTAATCGCAGAAGCGATTTTTGTTCCTCAAAAGCGGAAGTTTGACCCTCAGCAAAAGACGCAGAAGCGGCTTATTTTTCCTCAAAAGAGGAACCGCTTAAGCGGGTACTGGACTGCAGAAGCGGAAAATGCCTGGGCAGTACTTAACACTTTCAAAACGAGGGTTCTTCCATTTTTATGAAAACAAAAGATAGAGAGCTCGGTTTTGGGAGATTTTTCGAAGGCTTTTCAGAGGCAACGGTTGGGTAACAACTCCTTACTCCCTTATGATTAATACCCACTAATCTAACCTCAAATTCAACCTTAATTTCAGATTTTTGAATGAAAATTGGAGTAAAGTTCTTAGACCTAATTATGAGGACTTGAGGGGGAATTTGACCTCCGATTTGGGAGATTTTTATATGGTGAGACTCATGAGAGTACGAGGTTTCTAAAAACGTAAAAATTATTTGATTCCGAGACGATGGATGGAGGGGCGTTTTGGTTATTTTTACCTATTTTGCTCCCTAGTTTTGAATTTATTAGTGGAATCAGTTAATTGAAATATTATTTACAATCAGTAATTGTTTTGAATAGATTTGGGCCACTCGGAGTCGGATACTCGTGGCAAGGGCATCGTTCCCTAGTTGATTTTGCACCGGTTCGAGGTAAGTGGCTTGCCTAACCTTGTATGGGGAACTTCGTCCCTTAGGATGTGATAATTGGTAATTGAATGCCTCGTACGTGAGGTGACGAGCGCGTACTTGAGCAAATTGTTGAAACCCGGATTTTTACTTAATTACTTGATTTGAATTCTCTTTTATATTTGCCTTACTTTACTTGCTTTTATAGCCTGTGCTAGCATAGAAGAGCATGTTTAATTGATCCAAGCTGCCTATTTATTTAAATGGTCTTAACTGTGGTTATGTGGAGCATGTTAGGCCAGTATTTCCGTGATGCCTTGTATTGTTGTACTTAAATTTCTGAATATCTTTCTGATGTTGGTTGGGCATTTACATTGGGACTACGGATGCGGGATTCCGGGAGTTCTCCCTTGTTTGTTTATTTTGGGACTACGGGTTTGATTCCCGGGAGATCCCCCTGCACTTTTATTTTGGGAATACGGGACGGTATCCTGGGAGATCCCCCTGCACTTTTATTTTGGGACTACGGGATGGTGTCGCGAGAGATCCCCCTACACTTTTATTTTGGGACAACGGGACGATATCCCGGGAGATTCCCCTGCACTAATGATTGGATTACAGGACGGTATCCCGGGAGATTCTTTGATATTAATATGAGATTTGGACTATGGGACGGTATCCCGGGAAGTTTCATTGGATAGTTGAGAAAAGGGCTACAGGACAGTATCCTGGAAGACCCTCATCGGTATTCGTGTAATTTTGTTGTATTTACTCTGTGATTCTGTTTTATCTTGCAGTACTATATTTCATTGATCTGTCTTATCACATCGCTGTGTTCATTGTTTTTCATCAGACTTCGATACTATTATTCTCTTGCTACTTTATTATTTTCCGTCTCAGTTGGGCCCTGACCTTTCCTCGTCACTACCCAACCGAGGTTAGGCTTGGCACTTACTAAGTACCGTTGTGGTGTACTCCCGCCTGTTCTGCGTATGTTTTTCATGTGCAGATCCAGGAGCTTCCAAGCTGGCGTACAATCAGTAGCTATCAGGGAGCGTATTGGGGACTTGGGTTATATATCTGCTACGTCCGCAGATCCGCAAAGTCTCCTTCTCATTTTATCCATAGCTATTAGATGTTATTTCGATCCTTCTTTGTACTAGACTATTCTGGTGATTTAAGCAGTGTAAGATTTCTTATAACCTGTGTTGCCCGTGGGTTTTCGGGTCTTGGAGGTTACTTCAGTTTTTGGTATTAAAGTGTATGTGTCAGGCCGCAACTGTATACATTACTCTTGTTATTTAGTTTGATTTTAAATTTCACAAATGGTTATTACTTCCGCAATGTGAAGACAAGGTGCCGTCATGACGTGTTCACAATTGGTGAACTAGGGTCGTGACATGTGGGGATGCTCCAACTTTTTTCAATTCTCAATATTGGTTTCAGACATTTTCTACAAATAAACAAGCAAACATTATTCGTGCTTAACTTTCATAATTGAAGCATGCTTACTCAATGTGAAATAGTCTGTTATTCTAAACTCCTATAATTAGTCTGATGATCTAAACCATATGGCATCTGATAATCTATTTTTCTTATAGTCTTGCCTTCCTAAAAAATGTTCCATATGTGAGCCTGTACATTATCTCTTTGTTATTGTGTGCTATATCATGCCTTTAAACAAAGTTCATGCTTATCACTCACACTCTTGCTTATGTTTCACTATTGTACTGTCACATAGAATACCTTAAACCTTGCTAAACCCCTGCAAGTTGATTGAAACTGACTAAATGACTTTAATGAACCTTCAGGTATTACTTGCTTTGTTTGAATATAATACAATGTTTCAACTTTCAAGGAACCTAGTGTGAATATGATTCTAGGGACTATTGAAACCAACTTGCTTGTTTTATGTCTCTGTTGATACTCTTTACTAATCCTACATGATAGTCTATGAATGAACCCCTCGCTAACCTGTACATGACTCAATTGTAGAAATAACTAGTCAAATGCCCATGGACCAGCTTCTGGTTCATCAAATTCCAGAAGAAACTTATCATGATCGTGACAATATTTGGTGCGACAATCTGATTATTAGCAACTTATTGCCAAAGAAGTTGGTTTTGTTAAATGTTACCTAATTGCTCATTAAGCTTACAATCTACCAGCAACCAGAAGAACATAAAGGTACCACCAAAAACAGTTTTGAACTACTAAAATAATATGTTGTTATTGTTTTCCCTTAATTGCAATTTCGAGTGCCAGACCTTACTCCACTTCTCACTTTCTCGTGGACATATGTTTTCACCTTTTTCTTAAGAAAATTGTCTTAAATCCAAAGAAATGACAAGAATAACTTTGACTAATTTTTAGTTGCGTCCTGATAGTGGAAAGGAGTCACTTTGTCCTCACACATAGTTGGCAAAAGTTTGATGTAATTACCTTGGCGGCATCGGAGTTCCAATAGTCAAGAAGATATTTAAAGTGAGACGCAAGAACATTTTGTGGCCTAATTTGCATTCGAAGCTCGTCATTCTCATATGTATCAAAGTGCTTTTTCTTCAACTGACTTTTATACTTTCTCCAAGCAGTGCAAACTGAACCAAAAACCTAATTCTTCGCCTTTTCAGGAATATCATATTTTTCCTACAAATTTAGTGCAATTGGGTTAATATAAGAAATGTGAAATATCAATTCTTATTGAACATTTTGAACTTCATACCTTGACATATTTCCAAATATCATTTTTTTATCTTCTTTCTTCCAATCAAATACATTAAGAGGACAAAAGGTTTCATTTCTTCTCAATGTGCCGATGAAGCTACCCAACTCTTTCGCAACTTCCTTAGTAGGACCAATGGGTTGATTGAACTCATCTAGCACGATTATTTTACAGTCCTTCTTGCCGTGAACACTTTGCATTTGAGTAGGGTCTCTTTTTCCTTTTGGCATGGAAGGGCCTACACTAATACCAAACAAGGATAATTACCAATCACCTCTGTTAGTCAATTTTATGATTAAATTTGTATATACTTGCCTGGTTCCTCAAATTATTCAATTGCTTCATGATTGGTAGAATCCTAATAGGGTTCATGCACATCTTGTGATGTAGGAGTGATGGAATCTATTGGTACTTGCCGCACTTGTTCTTGTACTCCTTGTGCTATAGAAGAGGTAGAAATCAATGGCACTTGCCGCACTTTTTCTTGCAGTTGAGATCTTTGTGAAACCTTCTCAACTTCTGATTGTCTTTCTTCATTCTCATGAAGGTTCTTTTTGTTGTCAATGATTGTTTTTGCAAAACTGCAAGTGATCGAGATTCTGATTGTCTTTCTTCATTTTCATTAGACTTTATAGCTTGATAGGTTCTCTTTGTTGTCAACGACAAAACCTTTTGGTTTCTCAAAGATGCAAGTGATCCAGCTGGAATGCGGTTAGATATTTTTTTATTTTTGCTTGAACACCGTTCTTGATTCATGACTTTTGAAATCGCTGCCGAATTCAAAAAAGCAGACGCAAAATAGTATAAGATGAGTACATATTACTGAAAAAAGGAGAAGTATGAAAAGAAAAGGTAGAGAGACAAAACTATGTATGGAAATAGGAAAAAGATAAATGTTGAAAGACATGAGAAGAAAAAACGGAACTTATTCTTTCTATTTAGCCTCCTTCTGATTAAACACCTATTTGAGCACCTGAAGAATAAAGGAAGTATCAAATCACTCATTCTTTTAAATAGAATTCCCAACAAACAAAAGATAAAATACATCAACATCTCACAAGCCAAAGATATTCAATTTCTCCTTATATGACTCTAGACTGTGATTGTCAAATGGCAAATTTATGCCTATCTTCTGGTGAAACAAGTCCATTTTTAGGGAAGCCTTTTTGCCATCCTCTTTATTACCATCTCTAAGAGGCAAGATATGTATTGCCTTCATAAAACACGAAAAGGGAACACTAGTAGCAACCGTTCTAGGAAATATCCAAGTCCAGCTATGATCTAGAGCTATTAACCCATCACCGCCGAAGAAACACAAGAATAAAGGGTAGTGGCTTAGGATAAGGGAAAAGGCAGAAAATATGAAATTGATGAATAAAATGATTTCTCATCCATGCTTATCAGTATTTGCTTGTCATCATAGTAGATAAAAGTAAAAGTGGGACTACCATTAGACACTATAAATACGAACAAGAAATTTTTAATGCATATCAAACTAAGCTTGACAACGTGCTAACAACAGGAACGCAGAAATTAAGTCTTAAAAGTTAAAGTAGTTTAGATTTTACTAGAAAGTCATTAATGACAAAAAGGCACACATTAAGTAAAACCGTACGAAGACGACAACCTCAAGAGAAGATGACAAGATCATCTAACCAACTGTGACAAGATGAAGATGAAAGAGAGGAGCTACCACAATTCAGTTACAGAAGATGACTCCAGGTATAACAAAAGACCAAGTGGTTCTCACAAGTCGCTCAAATTTTGTGCAGCAAAAGGAATGTTCGCCGCAACTTCTGCTCGGAATCTGTCACCAAAGAAGTAGGTATATCAACATCCTAGCAAACAAATAGAAAACTATCAGTAATCATAGAGTTAATAGACAACATAGTTGGTGATGAAAAAGCTTCAAAGGTTATTCTGCACATCAGAGATCAAATATCAATTGCATAAAAAATATAAGGGCATACAACAACTTGGTTGGACTGGTTTGCAACTCTCTGCATGGCAATCTGCACAGACCAAACCGATGTCCTTGATCCTAAGTAGGACATTACAGTAACTGGGAAAATCAATACCAAAGATACGTTTCTAAACAGCCGAGCTAAGTGAACGCATCTCTGTCTCTAAATGTATGGATATAATAGTGACTCTAAGTTGTATGTACATGTTAAAGTAGGTGAAATAATTTTCTTATTGTTATAATGAAGGGAGGCACAAATGCCTCTTTGTCACTTATGTTTCGAAGTTCAATTTTTATGTTTCGGTAGTAATAACTATTTTTTATGAAAAGTTCACTAAAAGAAAAACTTCCATTATTACTTATAAAAAAAGATTCTATTTTTTCTCTGAAACACAGAATATGCAATTCCGTTTTTAGGAAGGCAAAAGGAGGTGATCCAATATTTTGAAGAAACTTAATTTTCTAACTAAACCATGAAAAGACTCTAGCAACCAACAATGGTCTTAGCAATCATCAATAAACAGCCTATTAAACAATTTGGATGCATATTGCTCGGGACCTCTAATTTATAGATATAACGGATAATGCATGAACCTCATACAAAAGATAAAAGTTGAAAGACATGAGCAGAAAAAAGAAAACTTACTCTTTCTGTTCAGCCTCCTTTTGATTCAACACCTATTTGAGCAGCTGAACATGTTCTGATTTGAGAAGCTCCTCCGTATTCAACCCTTTTGCTTTTGGATGTACCTCCAAAGTATCACAATTGCCTATGCAAGAGTCAAATGTTTATAAATGTCAAAAGAAACAATGTGCAACATACAAATGAGTAACTTCTCTTTCTCTTTAATACAATAGTACAATAATAGAGACTCTTAGTGCTCAGATGTTTCTGAAGCTGCATAGAAAGTAATGCAAGGATGAAGAAGGGTCTTCTTTCCTCCAAAGAAAAAGAATAAAAAGAATAATCTTAAGTATAAAAAGAAGTGATCGACAACACAAAAAATAATCTTAATATATATAAATGCATTATCACTTACTATAAAAAGAATATATATAAAAGAATTTCAGAACTTTCTTATTTAATCATCTGCTTCTATCCAGTCCTAATTAGTATCATCAAACCCATCATCCTCTTCCGATTCTTCCTATTCTATAATCATATATTGTGAATGTTATGCGTTACTTGGAATATTAACAATATCAACGGGTAGATATTCTCTTGACCGTCTAACGCCAACATCAACTAATCTAGAGGAGGAACTAATTTCATTATTAGGTTCCCTCCAAAATGTTTCTCCAATATTGGGACAATTCTCTTCCTCTAGATCATACAAATCAACAACTACTTTATTCTTTGCATAATAAACATCTTTTTCAGTTGGATCCTCCATATAAAAAACTTGATAAACTTGTGATGCCAACACAAAATGGTCATCTGTACTGCATAATCTATTGAAGTACACCCGAGCTAACCCATAATCATCTATTTCATTACGAAACCAATAACATCTAAATAGTACAACGCTAAAACAACCCCAATAATCAACCTCAATGATATTCGGAATAGCTCCATAATAGATAACCCCACCATCGATGGGATTTTGGTCCCTAGTACTAGCAAAACTATCAGTTGCTGCCGATAAAGTCACTCAACTATTTTGAGTCGTGCATCGGGAATCTCGTTCTTTGGTATGAAATCGGTATCCATTAATAAAATATGCAATATCTCTTTTGGCCACCATATTGGGTCCTTTCGCTAGCCATCGTAAATAATCTAGCACTACAATATTTTTAACTTTCTCCTTAAACCAATTACTGAATTCCCGACTATTATTCCTTGCTCTTATCCATGCATTCGATCTACTGTGACTAACAATTAAATTCTTATGTTCCCTGCAATCATGATATTTCAAGTTTAATCATATAATAAACAAATATAAAACATAAATAAACATATATAAAATTTATCTTACTCGATAAACTTTTCCATTTGCTCATCTCCACTATTGAACAGGGCATATCGATGTGCTTCAAAATATAATTGTGCATCCATGAGAAAAGTATTCTTTTTTTTTACTTTCAATTGGATGGCCTATACTAGGGAATGAAGGTGACAAATTTTGAGAGAACTCATCATCCACAGTTTGGTACCTACTGAATTCTGTCTTCACGCCATCATATAGGTATCTCGAACAATAAGTCAAGCACTCATCAGCCAAAAATCCCTCTGCTATTGACGCTTCTGGACAAGATCGATTGCGTACAAATGCTTTGTACTTACATAGGTTTCTCTCAGTGGGATACATCCAACGAAGATGAGCCGGCCCCCCAAGCTTAAATTGATTCACCAAATGAACAGGCAAATGTGTCATTATGTCAAAAAATGTTGATGGAAAATTTTTTCAAGCTCACATGTTATTTCAACAATTTCAGACAATATTTTTTCAAGATAACTTTTCCTAATGAATTTGCTAAATATATCTCTAAAGAAATTTCCCAACCTAATCAAGGCCAATGAAACATTCTTACGCAACACTTTTCTAACAACAACCTGGAGCAAGTAATGCATCATAAAATAAACGTCATGACTCTTATGCCCTGATATTTTCATCTCCTTCACATGCACGTGTTCTGAAATATTTGAAGCACATCCTTTTGGTAATTTAGCATTTTTCATGACAGTAGAAAAAAAAATTTTGTTTTGGTTCCATATAGAAACAAGATTTAGCCAAACTTACAATTCCATTATTATTTGTTTTTGGTTGTAGCTCCTTTCGTATCCCCATTTCTTGCAAGTCATAGCAACACTTTTCATGGTCCTTTTACTTTCCATCTATTTACAATAAAGTCCCGAGCAAACTATCGCATATGCTTTTCTCAACGTGCATCACATCAAGATTGTGCCTCAATTTGTTATGCACCCAATATGGCAATTCAAAGAAAATGGATCTCTTTTTCCATAGGCCCTCAGCACTCCGAGGCCATTTTTTAGTTCCCTTTTCAAAGATATTGTTGAATTCAATCCGCTCTTCAAATACTTCCTCACCCATCAAAGGAGCAGGTGCAAGTCTATGCTCCTCTTCACCGTCAAATGACTTCTTATCTCTTTGGAATGGATGATCAACAGGCAAAAACCTTCAATGACCCATGTAACACATCTTGTGACTATGTTTGAGATATTGAGAGCATGTGTCATAATTGCAAGTGGGGCATGCTAATTTCCCCTTAGTGCTCCATCCTAAAAGCATAGCTAATGCTGGAAAATCACTAACTATCCACAATAAGGCAGCACGCATTCAAAAAGTTTGGTTGGTTACAGCATCAAATGTGTCTATCCCCGTTTCCCATAGTTTCTTCAATTCTTCAATTAATGGTTGTAGGTACACGCATATATCATTTCCTGGATACGATGGACCTGGAATGATCATGGACAACATTATATACTCTGGCTTCTTGTAAATCCATGGTGATATATTATAGTTCATTAATATAACAAGCCACGTGCTATGAGAAATGCTCATCGTTCGAAATGGGTTGAAACCATCACTTGAACGACCCAATCTAACATTACGAGGATCACTAGAGAATTCTGGGTGCAAAGAATCAAAATCCTTCCAAGCTTCCCCATCAGTAGGATGTCTTATATTCCCATCATTGAGTTATACATTAGCTTGCCATCTCATCGTAGCAGCCGTTTCAGGACACATGAATATCCTCTGAAGCCTAGGCTTTAATGAAAAGTACCGTAAATCTTTTTAGGGATTTTAGATCTTGCATGAGTCAAAGGACCAACATTTTTTCATCTTAAAGACCCACAAATAAAGTAATTATCGGCCTTTTCATTTTTTTCCCAAAATAACATGCAATCATTGGGGCATGCATGTACTTTTTCATAATGAAGACCCAAATCTTTTATAATGTTTTAGCCTTGTTGAAAGATTCTGGTACCTGAGCAAAGGGAAATGCCTCTTTTATCAACTCTAACAAATCTGAGAAATCCACATTACTCAACCCATGCATCAACCCATGCAAGGATTAAAGCAATTACACCCCTATGTTCCAAGTGACTAGCTTGGCTAGTGATACGTTCACCCACTTGCTAGTGAAACTCAGTTTGCTGAAATTTTCACACCCCGGATATAACTCTTGTTTTCCTTCCTCTAGTAATTTGAAAAACTTCCTTGCTTCGTCAGATTGTCTTTCCCCAGCTCCTTCTTCATCCCCTTCCTAACCCTCTATATTTTTAAATGTATCACGAAGCATTCCATCAATATCATCACACATGTTAGAACCTTCATCATCATTGCTAGGAGAAGGTGTATTTCTCGAGGAAAATTCCTCCCCGTGGAAAACCCATTTGGTATAACAATCAACAAACCCATGAACAGCTAAATGATCTTCCACCACTTTTATACAAAGCCAATACCGATTAATGCACTTTTTATAAGGGCATAATATTTCATTTCCTTGGGCGACTCGCTCAAATACCTTATGAAGAAAATTATTCACCCCACCTATATACTCATCCATCCATCTAAGGAGATTCATCCAACTTTTATCACCATAATCCATGGATATCCTATATAGTATATTCAAATAACCAAAAAGAGTATTAAAAGTAAGCAAGGAATTTACATAGAAACAAGCACTTCAAGTGTGGACGCTCTGAAAGATCCAACAAGAATAAAAACAGGCAAACAAGCAACAAGTATTCGAGGACCAGCAGAAACAAACCAAGAGTTGTCTGAGGAACCAGCAAGAGTGAAACCTCAAGTTGAAGGATTTAGTGAGAAACTAAAGAAGTTGAATATGGTCTCATTTTTTTTTCAATCTACTCACACTAATGGCTCTTAGTTATCACCTTGTTTACCTAAGACAATTAGTGCATGCCACCAGTTATTAACACAACAAAGCTCAGACAGAAGCTCCTCTCAGCAACAGCCAAACTACTAGTTTCCCCTCTTTAATTTCTGATTTTTCTTCCCCATCCTTTTTAAAAGTTATTCTTCGACTTCATTAATGTAGAATCTGAATTCCAACTATCAGTATTGTTGTGATTTTTTATTTGAATCTTAGTTTTCATTAGTTTTTTAATATCTTTTTGAAGTGTTTGGATTTTCTTTTATTTTGTTGTTGTAACATTTATTTTAACTTTAGAAATACCTCTTATCTCTCTATTTAAGCGTTGTAACATCATCTGGTTGTCTCACAACACGCAACTAAATAAATAATTTTTATAATTAACAATAGTAGAATTAAATCATATGTTAAAAGAACAGTCTAAAGAGATTCTTTTTATCATGTTTCAAAAAAACAAAAATTGTGTCTTAAGCTTGCCCTTTTATGTCATAGCAATCTGTCTGTCAATTAAGTTTGGAGATAAAATGTTAAATCTAGATGTCACGACCCAATTTCCAAACCCGATCATGATGGAGATTCTCGTGAAGACAAAGCCAGCCAACTAAACTAAATCGTCTCTTTAACAATCATTAACATAATGAATAGAAAATACAACTTAATGGCATTAACAACTATTAATTACAACCCAACACAACTCGAATGGGGTGTCACAAGTCACGAGCATCTAAAGAAGACAGAACACAACTACAGGGCCAATAACAATACACAAAGTAAAATTTTTGGACACAAAGTAAAATTTTTGGAATAAAAGGACAAAGTTCGTTGCCGCGAACGTCGGCGGTCACCTTGCGCAACTACAATGGTATACCTTCAATCAGCTAATAACTCGTTACCGGGTAAACAAATACCTGCAACTGCATGCGAGGTGCAAGGAGTAAAGTGAGTACTCCAACACAATGAGTAATAAGAGTAAATAATAACTGAGCAGTAAGAAACACACCAGCATGCTATACGGTACAGTGCAACCCTTTGAGAAAACAGTAAAATCATGAAATGATTTAGAAAACACCCAGGCTCAGTTAAAACCACTTTTGAAAATATCTTTTTCAACAGATAAGCAACTGAATGCGAAACAAATAGTGGAAGTCAGCGCATAAGTCAGCCCCTCGGGCACAGCACTCCATCAACAAATAACACCAAGGTATCATGTAAACAGTGCAAGAAGTAGCGTAGATGCCAATGAAATGAGAGTGATGAATGTCATGACACGTAATACAACCAGGAACCAATGTATAAGTGCAATGCAATGCATATGATGGTACATTCGAGTACCCACTGTGGCGTGCAGTCCGAGCCAACCATATGTTTGTCGTCGACAGCGCTCACTGGGGGTGTGTATAGACTCCGGAGGGGCTCCTATAGCCCAAGCGCAATAATCAAGCCATCTTGTAGCATCAACCAGGTCCTCGGCCTTAATGTCAATACAGTACCGCTATGGCGCGCAGCTCGAGCGAACCATCAATATAGTAATGCTACGATGCGTAGCCCGAGCCAACCATATATCCAGAATTCACTATAACACTGCTGCGGCGTGCATCCAGATCCATGCTCAGTCCAGAAATGCACATAAGCCACTTAGGCAATATTAAAATAACAGTTCTCAGCTCAAAATGTCAATATAATGTTGTTTAAGTTCTCAAATCTTAGAAAAATTTCTGAGTATGCAAATCAGTATTAAAACGCTAGACCTGGATCAAATAGTATGCAAAATAATGCGAAAACAGTGATATCAATCCCTGAAGGATTCACATAGTTGGCACGAAGCCCTAACATGGCAATCAGTCCAAATCATGATGATAACAAGTAGTTTCAGCCAAATACGTAGTAATTTCATCAATCGGGACGGACCAAGTCACAATTCTCAATGGTGCTCTACCCCATGCTCGCTATCCGGCGTGCAAGCCACCTCGATACAACACTATGATGTGCAAATCCGGGGTTTCAAACCCTCAGGATATCATTTACAAGTATTACTCACCTCGAACCGGTGAAATCTCTGGCTTGCGACACCTTTTCCTTTCAAATCAGCCTCCACTTGCGTCGTATCTAACAAAAAACGGAACGAATCCATCACAATATGCTAAGGGAACAATACCCAATCGAAAACAATCGAGAAATTACAAAAATCTCGAAACTAGCAAAACCCCGAGCCCCGGGCCTACTTCTTGAAATCCAGCAAATTTTACATCAATACGATCCTTATCTTGCCAGGATTCTATACATATCAAATTCACAAGAATCGGAGTCCATTTGACCCCTCAAATCACTAGTTTAAACTCTTTTAAGTTTCAAGACTTAGCCTCCATTTTTAACCTTTATTTCCTTGGATTTTCATTATTAACCCATGCTTTTACACCATAATAACATAATCTAGGTCCAAGAATCCATACCTGATGAAAGCCCACAAAACCCTCTTCAAAATCCGCTCAAAACTCCTTAGACCGAAGTCCAAAATGTTTGTTTCCTAAAAAAAAATTTGCGAAGAAGACTTAATATGTTCTGCCCAATAATTTTCTCTTTTTGCGGCAAAAAAACCGTTTCTGCTATTACCGCTTTTGCGGAAATCATTCTGCTTTTGCTGAAGTCACTTAAGCCGTCGGGTCCGCTTCTGCGGCCAAAAACTGCATCTGTGGTGACCGCTTTTGCAGACAGCCTTCCGCTCTTACGGAAAATGCTAAGCCCTCAAGGACCACTTCTGCGACCCCTTCCACCGCATCTGCGGAACCACTTCTGCGGTCTCTTTTCCGCAGATGCGGAAATACCAGGTATCAGAACCATCAGCAATCACACAAGTCAAAAATTTACCCCGTTGGCTATCCGAAACCACTCCGAGGCTCCGGGACCTCAACCAAAAACACAGGTATGTCTTAATACATTATCCAAACTTGTTCCAATCATCAAAACACGTCAAACAACACCAAAATAATCAATTCACCACGGATTCAAGCCTAAGTTTCTTCAAAATTTCCGAAAAACACATTCGATCAAAAATCCTACCAAACGACGTCGGAATGACTTGAAATTTTGCACACACATCACAAATCACATATCGAAGCTACAGCAACTCTCGGAATTCCATTCCGACCCTCGGATCAAAATCTCACCTATCAACCGGAATTCTCCAAAATACTCACTTTGCCAATTCAAGCCTAATTCTACAACGGACCGCCAAATTCAATTCCGATCACGCTCCTAAGTCAAAAATCATTCACTGAAGCTAACCAAATCACCGGAAATCACATCCGAGCCCTATAACTCATAAGTCAATGTCCAGTTGACTTTTCCAACTTAAGCCTTCCTTAAAGAGACTAAGTGTCTCATTTCTTATCTAAACCAATCCAAATCAACTCTAACACACCACATACCGATAACGAAACATGAAGAAGCATAAAATGGGGAAATCGGAGCAACAACACATGAGACGACGTGTCGGGTCGTCACATCCTTCCCAACTTAAACAAACGCTCGTCCTCGAGCTTACCCAGAGTTGTCCTAGAAGCCAACCAATAGCTAAATGACCTTACCACGCATATACCCGGGATAATCCCAAGTCACCCTATCTCTTATAGGTCCGACAACACAACATAGCTGAAATTACCCAATCCAGTCTAGAGAGCCTATAATTCACAGAACTACCTTTTCACTTCTAAAACCATCAATACGATCAAAACCTCACACCTATACTTTGAATAGTCCCGAACCAGCTGTAATAACCCATACTTGCAACCTCAATGAAATCATACGATATACCACATAATCCATGCACTCGAAATGACAATTTCTATTCACAGTGGTTACCCACAACAACCAAATACCGATAGAAAACCTCTTATTATCTAAAGTTTTACTCCAACACTTCCGTATCCTACAAAATGATGATGAAACACGTAGTAAACCATAACCATTTCTCAGACAAATCATTTATGAAGGCATTTCTTCCCTTTTGACTAATACCACAATAGATTCCGAGCTGAACCTCGATATTAACCTTCCAACAAGCTCATATTAGTTCATATTCATAAATGACCCCCAACGATCACTTCGGGTCCAACACACCACTCTGGTGATATGCCACATCAACACCGGCCTAAGCCACAACTTGCATAATACACACATCAATAGGAGACGGTATGAACATACTCGAATCATGAAAATGACTCAAACGTAAGAGCTGTAACTCAAAATCTTCAGTACCATCACAACACAAGGCTGGGACCCCGTCCCACATCAAAGAAATAGAATACCTAAATCCACCACGAAGGGTCATAACTCCACGTAGCCTCGCTACAATGCGCGATCCCATCCAAACATTGCTCCGCATGAAACACCTCAAGTCAATATACTCGAAATTGACAACCACGCACGATTGATATCTTGAACCCAAACAAATCATCATACCTATGGTGAAACACGTAATATACATCATTCAATCTTGAAAGGACACTACCGTTGCGCCATTCGCCAAGCAATAACCAAATACAGACTTTCCTTAGAATACAGGAAGTAAGGCATACAAAGTAACATATGAAAAACTATTCTCAACATCACACTGTTGCGGTATGCAACCCGATCCAGATAACATACACGTAGTAGTGTGCCACCCGATCCACACAAATATCTCACATAGGAAGAAGCACATCGAGCCAAATTTGCTCATTATAACAAAATACCGAGTATCGATCGTAAGCATACTGATAGCATAAACATATCTACATATAGCGTTGTAAGCTACAAAACTCAAACACAACTGAGGTCCCCCCCCCCAACTTCCATTATGAATCTCGATAGCACCGCACTATACGTCCCCACAACCCAAAAATCATAACGCCTCACAGCATAGAAAAGCAACTCATAGATCTCCCCAGATCACTAGCAGGTTCAATAACGATCGAATCAACCTATCCTTCATCAATACAATTCGGGACTAACCAAGCTAACTCAAGCTAAATACGTAGCCACATCGGCCTGCCAACGGACTCAATACCAAGAAGCCTGAAGCTGCTCCTTCCGCTATTATAACTCTTGCTAGAGCCCTACGATACTGTGCCCGGCACCAAATAAATACTGAAATAC
Source organism: Nicotiana glauca (assembly GCA_026770625.1). Classification (NCBI taxonomy): domain Eukaryota; kingdom Viridiplantae; phylum Streptophyta; class Magnoliopsida; order Solanales; family Solanaceae; genus Nicotiana; species Nicotiana glauca. The sequence continues at coordinate 33,548 of MU714417.1, forward strand.
ACAGTCTCGACTGGCAACATGCCCGGCCACAAGGAACACATCCGAAAATTCCATCAATACCGGAACGAAATCAATGGTAGAAACCTCTACAATGACATCCGCCACAAAGGCCCAATTAAAGAAGGAAATCCTCCCCAACCGTCCGCTGGTCTTTAGATTACAACCCACTCTCCTAGAACATAATCCGATGCACCTCGCCACACAACCTGTGGCATTTTCAAACATAACCCATAGCACAATAGTCTAGAATAACCCAACACTGAGACAACCAGTCTACACCCCAATATCATATCCAGAATATAATATACCAAGCAAAGAAAGATCCACTCGGGCCTCCAAATCCCAATAGCCGCTAACGGTATCAATACACACGATCAACAACTACTACATAGCCTGAACATGAGAACTCCCAGTCTCCAACTCCATATAACACGCGAATCACTGCACCTGGTCCCAAATTCCGCCGTATGAATACATATTATATCTCAAGTACCCAATCATTCCACGAAAGATATTCTTAAAATTTCCCTGTGCCATCAAACACACTCAAATATCAACAGTCGATCTAGCCAGAAAACACCACAATACTATCATAGTATCACCGGTCTAATCACATTACCCTTCTTCCGAGACATATACTCTCGTCAAATCACTCCTATTCAGCAGTACCATTTCCTTGATTACCTGAGGCTACCCGTTGCTTGAGGATTTTATGAACTTTTTTTCAGAACTAAACTATAACTCACCTAGCCAACAACATCTACTGATCCCATTTGGAAGAAAATCATTAAGCATTCCATGCTTCTCATGCCCATAGAAGATATATACATCTCCATACCACGGTGAAACCTAACAAGAATTCTTCCCCAATTTCCTTTGCACAAGCTAAACTGTCAGGACTGAATACTTCTATCCAAACCAAGCTAAACAAGTTGTCAGAACTCAAGAGCTTTGCTATAACATACCTATACGAACTCATTGCCTCGAGCACACACAAATAATTAATCATATCCTTACCATACCGATTAGGTCTACCATCAAGCTACTTCATTTATCTAGGTTTCCTTTTGATTCATTTCCAACTTGATCTTTCTCCCTTGCTCTAGCATCAAAATGCTTCAATCCAGGCCTACCACACAAGACTCGAACATAAGACCACACTGTCTAAGATTCATGGGCCACTGAATACTCTCTCAGTTGTTCACCAAAATACCACCTTCCAGAGTACTTTACGCTGAAGAACTTCCTGCGAATTTGAATTCGTTACCATTACCTTCCATATATTGATACATAGGATCCCATAATCGACATAAAAATACCACAATCCTCGACATTTTTTTATGAAAACACAGTCTCTGACCACATACACAACCTTGAGACACCTGATTGTTACATGTAAAATCTTGAACACATTAGAATCATTCTCGAAAGTCATTCACTCTTATTCAAACTGCAAATTTCCTAACTCGGCGAACAGAACCACTCGTGCCTTATTAGCACTTTGACATTGCAGGATATGATCTCATTCCAATACAAACAAACATCTTCCTCCTCTATACACTGAGCATTCTTTATCATCAACAGTGCAAGACATCCTATTATTTCCACACCGAAGCACCATATAACCTTTGTCAATATTTTGCTTCACTCGCTCCATCCTCGGCTCAATTCCTATAACCAAAATTGATCCGCCAGCATACCTCGAAAAGGAACCAACATAGCACATAATCGTGCAATCTGCTAATCAATAACAACCTCCCCATCTTGGCTCGGAGCCATATATATTAGGACAAACTCAATAACCCATAATATTTTTACTCTAATGATGCCACAATATCATAGTGAGATTAAACACAAATCATCTACAAGTCTATGAAAACACCGATCATCTAGTGCTGAAATCCTCTTCAAACCTTGCATTCATCCTCACGTCAGCTGAGTCCACTCTCTTAAGCGACCCAAATTTTCAAATTACAACACGTACCTTTCAATTACACATAGGATCTTCTAACGTACACATAAGGATCATACCACTCAAGAACACTCCGCAGGAGATATCCCACCTGCTTCGCCTCAATTTAGTATTTCAGCATGCCTTCCACCATCATATACATTACACAATCATTTAGTCTTCTTGGGTCTGAACTCATTCCGCCACATGTATTGCACTTCACTCCCCAACTAGGAGACACAAAAATATTCTTCACACGCCCATATTCGGGCTACACATCAAATCACAATAAGAATCGAATCACTTAACAGTTCATCTATTATCCAGCAGACTTCTTCTTTACTACCAAGTCATATAGATACATCTCGCAGTACTAATATACTTATCACATAGATATCCAACCACTGTTCCCGCTAATAAGGACAATATCAAACATATAAGTTCAAACACTTGCTTATATAATCAGCACCTTGGTGCTCAAGCCATAGGCAAGGATCCGGCCTCAAGTCCTCCATAATGGCCCAACATACTCACAAAGATGACATCTTGCCCCCTGATCGGGAAATCGCAAGCCACCAAGGCACGTCTGATACTGAGCGCTCACGTGCGCATACAGACGTATGGAAGGAATTTCAAGAGTTATATCTCAAGATGAATCGAGTGCGCACGATAAGAATTCAAAGAAAGTGATGTTTTCTTAAAGGTTTTGTAGCCTCTCGAGGATAAATACAGACGTCTCCATACCGATCCACGAGACTCTACTAAACCTGCTCATGACTCGTGAGACCTAGTAACCTAGGCTCTGATACCAACTTGTCACGACCGAATTTCCAAACCCGGTCGTGACGGCGCATTTTGTGAAGACAAGGCCAGTCAACTAACCCAAATCGTCTCTTTAATAATCATTAACATAATGAATAAAAAATACAACTTAATGGAATTAACAACTATTTATTACAACCCAACACAACTCGACTGGGGTGTCACAAGTCACGAGCATCTAAAGAATAATGAACACAACTACAGGGCCAATAATAATATACAATGTAAAATTTTTGGAATCAAAGGACAAAGTCCAGTGCCGCGAACATCACCGGTCACCTTGCTCAGCTACAATGGTATACCTTCAATCAACTAATAACCCACTACCGGGTGAACAAATACCTGCAACTACACGCGAGGTGCAGGAAGTAAAGTGAGTAATCCATCTTAGTGAGTAATAAGAGAAAATAATAACTGAGCGATAAGAAATCACGTAAAGCACTCCAGCATGCAATACAGAACAGTGCAACCCTTTGAGAAAATAGTAAAATCGTAAAATCCTTTAGAAAACACCCGAACTCAGTCAAAAACTCTTTTGAAAATATATTTTTAATAGACAAGCAACTGAATGTGAAACATATAGTGCAAATCAGCACATAAGTCAGCCCCTCAAGCACAACACTCCTTTAATAAATAACACCAGGGTATCAGGTAAACAGTGCAAGAAGTGGCATGGATGCCAATGAAATGAGAGAGCTGAATGTCATGACACGTAATACAACCAGGAACCAATGTATGAGTGCAATGAAATGCATATGATCGTACATTCCAGTACCCACTACGGCGTGCAGTCCGAGCGAACCATATGTTTATCGTCAATGGCGCTCACTAGGGGTGTGTACAGACTCCGGAGGGGCTCCTACAGCCCAAGCTCAATAATCAAGCCATCTCGTGGCAGCAACCAGGCCCTCGGCATCAATGTAAATACAGTAGCACTGCGGCGCGCAGTCCGAGCCAACCATCAATACAATACCACTGCGGTGCGCAGTTCGCGCCAACCATATGTCCTGAATTCACTATAACACTGTTGCGGCGTGCAGCTTGATCCATGCTCAGTCCAGAAATGCACACAAGCCACTTGGGCAATATTAAAATAACAGTTCTCGGTTCAAAGAGTCAATAAAATGTTATTTAAGTTTTCAAATCTTAGAAAAATGTTTGAGTTTGCAAATCAGTATTAAAACACTGGACCGGGATCAAATAGTATGCAAAATAATGCGAAAACAGTGATATTAATCCCTGAAGAATTCACATAGTTGGCATGAAGCCCAAACATGGCAATAAGTCCAAATCATGATGATAACAAGTAGTTTCAGCCAAATACGTAGTAATTTCGTCAATCGGGACGGGCCAAGTCACAATCCCTAATGGTGCTCTAACCCACGTTACACTGACAAGTCAGCTCGATACAACACTATGATGTGCAAATCTGGGGTTTCAAACCCTCAGGATATCATTTACAAGTATTACTCACCTCGAACCGGTGAAATCTCTAGCTCACAAAACCTTTGCCCCTCAAATCGTCCTCCATGCGCGTCGTATCTTACCAAAAACAGAGCGAATACATCACAATATTCTAAGGGAACAATACCCAATCGAAAATAATCGCGAAATAGCAAAAATCTTGAAACTAGAAAAACTCGAGCCCCGGGCCCACTTCTCGAAATTAAGAATATTTTACATCAATACGATCCTTATCTCGCCACGATTCTATACATATCAAATTCATAAGAATCGGAGTCAATTTGACCCCTCAAATCACTAGTTTAAACTCTTTTAAGTTTCAAGCCCTAACCTCCATTTTTAACCTTTATTTCCTTGCATTTTTGGTGTTAACCCATGCTTTTACACCATAATAACATAATCTAGGTCCAAGAATCCTTACCTGATGAAAGCCTTCGATACCCTCTTCAAAAATCGCTTAAAACCTCCTTAGACCGAGGTCCAAAATGTTTGTTTCCTAAAAAAAAATTCGCGAAGAAGACTTAATATGTTCTGCCCAGTTATTTTCGCTTTTGCGGCACAAAACTGCTTCTAAGGCTACCACTTTTGCGGAAAACATTCCGCTTCTACGGAAGTCACTTAAGCCGCCAGGTCCGCTTCTACGGTCGAAAACCGCATCTGCGGTGACCGCTTTTGCGGACAGCCTTCCACTCATGCGGAAAATGCCAAGCCCTCAAGGCCTGCTTCTGCAACCCCTTCTATCACGACCCAAATCCCATACCTGGTCGTCATGGCGCATCTCGTGAAGACAAGGCCAGCCAACTAACCCAAATCGCCTTTTTAACAATTCTTAAAAACATATCGAATAGAAAATACAGCTTAAATGACGTTGATTAACAATATATATACAACCCAACTCAGCCCGACCGGGGTGTCACAAGTCACGAGCATCTAAGATGTAGGAACACAACTACAGAGTCAACTATATATAAATATAAAACGAAATCTGAAGTTCAAGATGAAGTCCGGTGCCACGAACGCTGGCGGTCACCTTGCTCAGCTACAGCCCAAGCGCAATATCTTGGTCAGTCATTGTTACCTGACCGGTCAGCCATTGTTACCTGACCAATTTATATCACATAGTGCCATTGTTACCACTATTTCAAGTATAACATNGAAACTTAGAAAGATGGCTGAGTTTGCAAAACAGTATTTAGAACATTGGACTGAGATCGAATAATATGCAACGCAATGCAAAGACAGTGATGTCAATCCTTGAAGGATTCAAATATTCGGCACGAAACCCAAAATATGGCAATCAACCCAAATCATGATAGCATCAAGTAATTTTCAGTCAATCACGCAGTAAAATCAACAACCGGGACGGACCAAGTCACAATCCCTAATGGTGCTCTACCCCACCCCCAAACCTGTCGTGCAAGTCACCACAATAGAGCACTATGATGAGCGAATCCGGGGTTTCAAACCCTCAGGATATTATTCACAAGTATTACTCACCTCGAACCGGTGAATTCTCTAGCCCGCGACGCCTTTGCCCCTCAAACCGGCCTCCACGCGCGTCAAATCTAACCAAAATCAGGCCAAATATATCACAATATGCTAATGGGACATAGCCCAATCGAAAGAACTCGAAAAATACTAAAAATCACGAAATTGGCAAAACCCGAGCCCCAGGCCCACGTCTTGAAAATTTTCAAAATTCACATTTATGGAATCCTCGTCTCGCCACGAGTCCGTATATACCAAATTCACAAAAATCGGAATTCATTTGACCCCTTAAATCACCATTTCTATCCAAGAGGTTTTTCTACCCTTTTCAACAAAAATTCTCAAATTGAACACCAAAACATGCAATAGATTCGAGTTATACAACCAAAATTGAGTTAAGAGTACTTACCCCATTGTTCTCTATGATAATCGGACCAAAAATCGCCTTATCCGAGCTCCAAATCGCAAAAATGGAGAATGGGTTCGAAGTCCCATTTCCAAAACTTAACATTCTGTCCGGCACTATTCACGTCACTGTTCACGACTACTGTTCACGTCACTGTTCAAGGCTACTGTTCACATCACTGTTCACATACACTGTTCACAGGCACTGTTCACTGGGCACTATTTCTGCAATTTTCTGCATTTTTTTTTCTAAATCCGAGACAACTCCGAAACACTCTCGAGCCCTCGGGGCTCCTAACCAAACACATACACGAACTCAACAACATCCTACAAACTTAACCATGCGATCAAATCGCCAAACTAACGTCATATACCACGAATTAA